>JAULBZ010002203.1:0-19387 GCA_032360805.1 Neoturris breviconis
TAGTTATTTGACAAATAGATGGCAGAGAACTAAAATCAATAAATCGTTTAGTTCATGGAGTAAACTTATGTTAGGAGGTTTTATTTAATATATACATTAATGAACAGATGCTAATCATCAATTCCAGACTCATCGTTTGATTGACAAATTGAGTGATTTTGATTGTGCATTGATTATATCTAATTTATTTAAATCATACCACTTTATATAAAGTCCTTTCTGGTACAACAACCAATTCTTCATAGTATATAACAATCGATATTTCATTGGACAATTGATCTTTGATAAAACAATCGAACTTTTCTGGCACAAGCTAACTCTTCGTATTATATAACAATCGATATTTCATCTGACAATTGATCTTTGATAAAACAATCGAACTTTTCTGGTACAACAATCAATTATTCATATTACATAACAATCGATATTTCATCTGACAATTGATCTTTGATAAAACAATCGAACTTCTGATGCAATTTTTCTTCTTCGATTATCTAATTAAGGATACTACTTGTTCCTTTTGCTTCTACCAATCATTCCCTTCTACGTCATAAGCTGTTATCACCTAACGCATTATCCTTCCTATCGATGAATGCTGATTGATAACTGTATAAGGCGTTGGAGAAATCCACCGTTCTACCGTCCCACCGTCCGTGCCCACCGTTATTGATATTTTGCAGAAAATAAAGAATTCATAGACAAGTAACATTTCTTCTACTTGTTTTATCATGCAGTATATTTATTATTTATATTTATTATTTATATTTATGAAGCTGAGTGATTAAGTATCATAACCATTCCATAAACCAAAACTTAGCCAATCCATAAAACCTACACCATATCATAAAAAAAATTAAACCATATAACCATACCAAAAACAAAGCATAAACATACCGTAAATCCATAGGTTGGTACCTATAGCCACAACTATACCAAACTGTAATCGTCCATGCCATAAGCCGATAAACCAAAGTCATAAGAATGAGCAAAAATAAGTTATAGCCTGGAGGAAAGAAATGCCTTACTCTAGCAGTAAGTTAACCTTAGCGTTAGCGACGTCGGCGGGGATGAAGAACCATTTTGCATATATGGATACGCCTTTAGGGCGCAAAAACCTTCCATTAGTTATTTACTGACTTACTAGACTGCTGAGCAAAAGCAATAAATTATTCTCATTTATACGATTTTGTTTACTCTGAAGATGGAAGGATCTTTCCTTTCCATTCCAGGTTTACTTAAATTAATTTGTATTACGGTAGAAATTTGAAGTATCAGTTATCTTAAGGGAAGTTATTTTCGCGAATTTTTTTTAGATTTTTTTTCAATTCGCGAGAAGAAATTTTCGCGAATCAGGTGTTTAGAAATTTTTTGCGGGAATTAATTTTCGCGAATGAAGATGATTCAGTTGGCATTGCATCGATATCTGAATATCTATGATTATAGTCATACATTTTGCCCTAATAAATCATAAATCAATTACTTCCATTACTTCCATTAAGGTAGTTCATTATTGCAGCAAGTATGATGAAATTTGAATGATGGATATGGATGAACTTTTTCAAGGATCCTCCATAAACGTCATTTTAACGTCGTTCTGATGCCTACGCAAGAGAAGTTGCTCATAAACAATGAGTATGCAAAAAGACTAAGTTGCTCACGTACCGATTGCATATTTGAAATTAACGTTGTTCTAATGGGGTTAATAAATATAGTTATTTATACAATTGTCTGTCAAGAAGTGCGTTGTTCCGTTTCTAAATTGTTATTGCAAACGCGTTTTAAACTAGTACTCGTTAAACCACTCATATATATCAATTATTAGTCAGCATGAGCAAGCGAAAAAACGAGAATACAATGAAAGAGTGCCAGAAATAAAACATGGCAGTTTTACTCCCCTCGTTTTCGGAACGAATGGGGGAATGGATCATGAATACCGATTGCGTATTTCAAATTAATGTACTAATGGGGTTAATATAGCTATTTATACAATTGTCAAGAAGTGCGTTGTTCCGCTTCTAAATTGTTATTGCAAACGCGTTTTAAATTAGTACTTGTTAAACCACTCATATATATCAATCACTAAATCGGCTAGAATTCATTCATCTTCGTGGCAGTTTCGCACCTAAGTCACGGTTGCCATAGTAACTAGCAAAATGCATAAAATAACTTTTTGGCTTTAAGTAGCTATATATTTATTGCATACAAATCATTTAGAACACGTAGACACGTGGGTTAGAGGTTAAATGGAAATAACATATCTAAATCTGGAAATAGCGGATCGTTAATTGCTAAATATAAATGGTGTGCTTCCTGAATATGCATTATCTACACAGAAATCTTTTATCTATCTCGTCATCACTTCACAACTTTAATATCCACATGACCTACGTAGATATTCCAAACCGTATTAGGTAATCTTTCAGTGTTGTTTTTGTACCCCCGGTATAATAAACTTCTCACTGAACTAAACATTGATAACTCGATAAGTTTTTGATATTACAACTCATACCATCTTCATCCAATCAAATGTAATATTCGAAATGACAGTTTTAACGCCATGGGCGTTTATTTAAAAGTAATTGTACCCTGGGATCTTAATTAGGAAAGGCGCTAATTATCTGCATGTTTTATTTTCTAAAGAGAATAAAAGTCCATGAAATTTCCATACATTTTTGTGATATACTTTTACGAAGATGATAGGATAGGATAGGAAAATTTCTGCCATCCGCTATAATTATCAATATAGGTATCTGGGCGTTTATGTATTTTTTTGTTAGTCAATCTGGAGAGTTTAAATGGGAGGGGCGTTCTATCGGGAGAGGCGTTAATGAAATATTTTAAATTTTACCTTCAGTGTTCAACGTTAAGTGTTTTCGCAGGTGGTCAGCAGATTTTACGCATTTCTTAACAGGTCAATGTAACATCCGATAAATTGTATACCAGAATAGGTATTTTTCATTCTATTTTTACTAAATTGTAAATAAAAGACAACCCGAATTTTACCCTGTAAACTCTATAAACTTGAAATTTATGAAAATTGGGGAAAATCGGGATTGATAGGCACTTTAACTCAAAAGAACAATTTGACCAGAAATTGCGATGGAATGGATTTTATAAGGATTTGACCGGCGAATTAGTGCTATCTTCGGGTAACAATATCCTAATGGGCTGAATACGCTGCATTTGAAGTGCATCGGAGTGGAGTATCGATTCCAGTTTCTGCACTGGTGAAAACCGAAAATGCATACCACTACACTATCTCCGCAGTACTGATAAAATATAATTACGTCTAGAAGAGAGTTGGTGATTAAGAACAGTAATCTCAAAATACTTTTGAATGAACAGAGAGGATTCATTTGGAGAAACCTTTTGGAATGGGTTTCTATTTTCATTTAAGAGATTTCCATTTTATTGTTGATTTACACTAGTGAAAAATTTGCTGCGAGAGCCCAAAGAAGACATTCCAATGACGTCATTTGATGTGACGTCAATGTTTTCGCCTAGTGGGAACCAATATTTAAATAGGTTAAAAGTGGGTGGATTTCCATTGGGCGAATTCGTTCGCACCTGTCAGGTGACTTCGCTTTCAACCAATATAATGGCTCCATTTAGAAATCGCACGAACGAATTCACCTAGTAGAAATCCGACGTAATAATGTGTTTGCAATTTAATTATATTCTTTGTTACACACATGTTTTATCACAAAAACCATCAAAATTATGTTATCAACGAAACAGCTGTGGTGTGCTAACGACGATATAGAGATGGCTGTCGTGGCGTCAAGAGATAGATCATGATGTCACAGATCATAGTGTCGATGGGGAAGTTGTAGCAAGTGATTCATACTTTAGATAAGAAAGATGGGAATCACGTAAACATAAGTTCTACAAAAAATAAGCCAATCAGACGACATATTATTTTGTTTGTTAATATGGGAGGTAACTCACGGGAAAGAGGCTTTTAAAAAAATAAAATTATTTTTTACAAGTACTATAGAAAAAACGGAAACAAAAATACAATTTAAATAAAAATACAAAAATTAAAATACATTTATTAAAATTATTAAATGACCATGTTTCGACGTTGTTCTGACGTTAAGTGCTCGCTTGGGAAACGTTTGCAGAGTTGAAATCTTTTTAATAGAAAAGCTCGTTTTATCAAACACTTTTTCAGAGATCTTTTATTGTAAATAAGCGTGGCCAAAGAAACAATAGTACATTAATTGCAAAAAAATTCGGACAAAATTTATTCAATTTTTTTTCGCTCGAAAAATTTATACGTATAAATACGTATAAAATTTATATAAATTTATATTTACCAATCTCTAATTTCTTTTATGTCCAATTTTACGACAAATTAAAGTTTTAATGCACATTGTACAATGTAACAAACTGTAGGAGTTTAATCAGGTTTGGGTTTGTTTATAAAATTGTTGTCAAATAATTTCAGATAAATAAAATAAATAAAAATGCGGAAAACTTTGTTTAAAAAAAACATCGTATGCTTACAACTGATTGGTTTATGCTCTCATGAAGCACCCATGAATATATGCTCTCGTGAAGCACCCATGAATATATATCATGTCCGGTACAACACCCATTAATATATATCTTCATCAGTAGATTCGAAACACAAATTGTAATCTGATAATTTCGTCAGTTTTGCATTATCAGTTTATCACATGACTGTAAGGGAAAAAATCACAATAATTTCTGCATTTTTTAAGATTTTTTAAAATTTAATAAAGAAATACTCTAAAAAGTTTTTTCCTGTTATTCAAATTCTACAAAATCTCAAAAAAAAATTGACCTCTAAATCGTAATAATTAATTCCGCAAGTTTTTCTTCTACAAACTCTTTCCTCCCTTAAGGTAGTCCAAAATCTCTGCTACTTTAGTCCAAAATACCTTCGATATCCCAAAAGGATCAGGGACTGTCAAGAATATTTCTGCGTCCCATTGTTTTGATAATGATAGTAGGGAAACAATATTATTTCCACGGGGAAGCCTAAAAATAAAATATTGCTCGCTGGGATTTAATTCCGCGGAAGAGCCTCGTGATATATATTCGTGATATCGCTGATATCGCTAAAATTTCTCCCCCCAAAACAAGTATTTTAAGTAAGAATAAGCAAGAGTGATAGCTTTTGTCAGGCTACGTAAAGAATAATTGAAATCAGGATCATGTACGAATAATTGTTTTGATACTTCAATCATTATATCTTTATTACAGGATTAACAACATATTTACATAAAAAAAATAAATCAAACAAATATCTTACTGTTTCCATTATTTTGAAATTAATATATTCATATAAAATCGTTCGTCATGTTTTTAGTTCTTGCATTGAATCAAACGAATTGAGTTTAAAATCAAAATCAATGGGTCGATCTTCTGGTTCCAAGTATTTTTGTTTCATGAATTTACTGAGGTAACTGATCAGTTCACAACATTCTTCAAATGATTCCAGTTTCTTTTTATACTTTTTTCGAACGTAGTCGTTCGATTTTGGGTTGTAAGCTAAATATATTAATCAAACGTAGCAATATAAACGTTGGACGGTACGGTATTGAAAGTAGCCCACCAAACCAACTTAAACCTAAGCACAAAAGCAACAAAAATCATAAATTGAATATTTTGGTGAGTGTAAATCAAATGTTCGAAAATTCGCCACTTTTGAAAAAATCCCTTTTTCGCCGATACTCAGTCCCGAGTTGATAAAATTTTAAAAAAATTGGCCAGCGGCCTCATAATATTGCCTAAAATGCCACAATCATAACCGAGTGGACGAAATTAAAACATTTCTGGCGAGTCATTCTAGAATATCGCCACAAATGCTGGTACCGAATTCTAAGATAATAGCACTTCGAGAACCTGGTCTATTAAGAAAAGCGGGACGCCGCCGCCGCCGCCGAAAAAAGTGATAGCAATAGCCCATCCAAACTTTGTTTGGTGGGCTAAAAACGAAAAAAGTAAGTGTATATAAGAAGCTCATCTACACAGCAATAAGTTAAAAGTATACCGTTCAACCTGCCACGTTCAAACATGTCCACAGTTATCTATAGGACGTTAAAATGATATACCTTATAGGTGCTTATTTTCGCGAATTTCGCGAATAATCCCAAATCGCGAGAATATTTAATCAAGAAGAAGAAAAAAAGAATTTACGAAAACCCGCAAAATTTTCAGATAATACGCCGTATACGCCGAGGTGAATATGGTACGAAAAACCAACCAAACAAAAAAATTCAGCGCATGTTCAGTCACTGATGATTATTAATGGAGTCCACTAATAGAAAGAAATGGATTTGACTGTTTCAATGACGTTTAACACGTTTTCAAGCAAAAGATAAAAAAATTTCTTCAACAAATTATACTTTCTTCGGTATGGGAATATTCAACTTTTTATTCAGTTTCTTTTATCAAAATAGGAAATTCGCAATTTCAACCCGCGAAAATAAGTACCTGCGAAAATGAACGCAACTAAGGTAGAATTTAGCAGATGCACAGATACGTTGATCATTGTTGAAATTAAATCAGAATATTTCCTCTTATAATCGTTTCACACATTTTCTTGTTATAAAACTCATAACCTCCATAGCGAAAATTGTACATACCTTTTAGATGATAAGCCACATATAAGAGAGCTGATCGTTTAGCAGAAAGGAACGGATATTTAGGTTTTAAACACCCTACAGCAGTCAAAGCTTTTATAATTCCATTTGCGACCGTCTGTTCCATATAACCGAGCATAGGAAGGCCAGATACTGATATTGCTTCTCTCTTTGGTGGAAGTTTCTTTGGAAGGATTAAACGTGAATATCTTTTCGGATATCTATATATTATGGTACAGTAAATGTTGCTTCAGATGTTGAACAACGAAAGAAAGAAGTGCTTCAAAAGTACACCAAATAATCACTGTGGTGAAGGGATTTTTGAGCTTAGCTTCAGGCTTTATAAACTGAAGATATAGTCCAATAATCACTCCTCCACAGTAATTATTTGTTTTCTAATCACAAAATTCAATAAAAATGGAATTAATATTCGACCAAGTATAAGATGTATTACCAATCGATATGATCCATTATCTTTCAACAAAGTTCGTAAGAACTTTTATCGGAGTTTTGATACACACCAACCCCCTTACACACAAATATTTAGGGAGCACTTATATGACAAAATAGAAAACATCAGGAGGTTTAACCATCACAAAGGAGTTAACAACTTACCTCATAAATTTATCTAAGTTATGTTCCGATGAGAATGTGTAGAATTTCTTCTTATACTCTACCACCAGGTTAGCTTCACCAGGAATAATTGCTTCATACCTGCATATTCAACAGGAAAATAAAAATTTCCGATAAATCCTGGACCTATTTTTATAAACCCCTTTTCTTTTAAGAACAGATGTTTTTTTTCTTGTTTGTCTAAACTGATGGTCATGACAAGGTAGTACGCAATCTATGTTGTGTCAAATACATTGACCAGAACCGATTTATTTTTACTTCGCAATATAAGACTTTTTCTCATTAATTTTGTTCCTAACTTCCACAATGCAACTTTTTGTTCTACACTTAAAAGTAGCTCACCTTAGATTTCCATCTAGATACGTAACAGGACAGTATCCCTTCAGTTCAATCTGGACTGGAAACATTTTCTTGACATGCGCAGCAGATCTCCGTTTAGGTAAGTTCTCCAGTGATGGTAATTTATTTGGTGCAAGAGGTGCCACAAACTTTTGTGGCCAATTTATGAACAATTCCATATTCTCTTCAGATGAGAACTTGTAATATTTGCCATGAAATTCTGCAACTAAGTCATTACTATTATCTGCAGAGCAATCGACTAATTCGCCTTGATTAGCCAAACTAACAGGGCAATATTCACCATACATTCCAAGCTGTGGTAATAATTCTTTCGGTGTGATACACATGTGTTTAATCGAAGCAGCTTTGTCTGAGGTACAAATGGGCTAAATTACTGTGGAGAAGGGATTTTTGAGGATTTTTGAGGATATTTTAGGTTTATCTAGACTGAAGCTATGCTAAAAACCACTCTTCCACGGTGATTATTTGCTCTCAATTCGAATACTGATATAGAGAACTAATACATCACTAGAGTGAAAACCCCGTTTCTTTTTTCTTTACAACAAATATGGTTTGTGAGTGGTGACAAGCGTAACAAACAAGTACTTAATTATCCATAGAATACGTTTAGTAGAATACGTTTCTGGAATGACAGAAAAGTAACTTATTCGACCAGTTTTGGGAAATTATCTCAAAAAGAATTCGTCATGCAAAAGAAAATTTGGAAAAACAGAAGTGACTAAGCGTGAAGTTTGACTAGACAACAAAGCAGAGCAGGTGCACACTACACATAGATTGACAAGTTACGCGATGTTAGATCAACGTGGAAACAACGTAATTTTGACGTTGCCTTAACGATGATCCGACAGTCCACTTGGGACCACGCTCACCCCGTTTGTTTACCTTTTTGAATATTTTGGATATAAGATTGAATATTAGCGACAGATTTCTGTGTTTCTTCTTTAGCATTATTATAAATCCACCATTTTGATTTCTCACCGTCCATTGGAAACAGGTTTTTGTATTGATCTCGATAATATTCTTTCACTTGCGTAATTTCTCTTCGATATGAAGCAACGCGTATTGCTAATATCGTCAAACTATCGTGAAGGGGCATCGTCCTATAAACAAAACGCAACTACCGTAAAAACACAAAGCGATTTAAAGGCGGATTTACTCCAGGCGAATTCTTTCGCGCGAATTATATTTTAAGCAATTTTAAGTAAAACAAGCGAAAGTCCTTGCGGGGAGCACGACATCACGTCGAGGTAACGTTGTGTCGTGTGTCTACTGGACAGCTTGCAAAAAACTTGCAATCTTTACAAAAAAAAGTCGCTATTTTTCTTGATAACTGTCTCTTCTCCACTTTCTTTATCAATTACTATTTATACCTGGCTGGTATTTATACCTGAGTGACATTTATACCTGAGTGGTGATTTTCTATCAGCAGCTCCTCTACGCATGATCAGTGAATCAGGAATAGTCAAATCTATCACCTTATATGGTATTATACTATGTTCTCTTAACAATGTCATCTGTTTGATCGTCACTGGATATCCATCCAATATATATCTAAAAGAGAAAATTTCTTTACTGCATCTCAGTTGAGTCAGACATTGATGTTGATCTGATATCGTGTGCACGTAGATCGTGCATGCAGGGTGTGGTAGTAAAATGTCTCAAAGTATATTACATCCTGCAACCATAGAGATTTGGATGATTCATTCATTAGTATGTAAACTACACAAAATTTAATTTTTTTGAAGCACGTTGCAACAAAAGTTGGCGAGAAAATAACTTATTGACATAGAATTGAAACAAGTAACATTGCTAAAAGTTTTTAATTAATAAATAGATATCAAATTGTACGATGGTATATGTCAGCTCACCCTCTTGTCAAACATTGTGGATCCATTAAGCATAATTCTAATGCTTGAATAGCAAGTTCATCAGGTACAGTACAACCTTTTAATAAATGTTCATTGATTTCTTTCACAAGCTCTGTATGTTCGTGTGATTGTAGTATTCTACGCATTGCTTCACCTATAGATAACCTAGCAAGACCATATTCTTGAACAAAACGTTTTGCCACTAAAATAAATATTCACAATTTTACGATTCAACATATTCGAAAGATTCCAATAGAAACCAACCATTAAAAACTAGGCGTTGGCTGTTCAAATTAAGTTATTGCTTTGCAACAAGTTTTTACTTTGAGCAGCCAACGCCTCGTTTTCATGTATTTGTTTTAAACAGCATTTTGTCATAATTAGCAAACGATTCCCTCAAAAAGATTATATTTATACTGGGTTTACGCTAGAGCAAATTGTTACGATGAGTCGAGTTACTAAAAATAGAAATTGTTACAGATTGTGTTTATACTAGTTTTACGAAATTGTTACGGATCCAGAGTGAAAATGGTTAAAAATAAAAACGTACTTTCCGTAAACGTTTTTCCCGTTTTTTTTTTTTTGAATCCGTAATAGTGCTTGAATCCATAACAATTTTCTAATGTAGACTGATGAAAACATAAAACTTGGAACAACTTCAGCATTGCACAAATGTGAGTTATAAGCGTGAAGAAAAACCATTATGTGAAAAAGTATTCCATTTCCACCCACTAGTATAAACGCGTGAATAAATTTTCATATGAATTCGAAATAGTGCTTAAGTGTAAACCCATGCGTAAAGCCATATTAGTGCTTAAGCTTGTGATAGTATTTTTTTTTATTTTTGCATAGTCACAATGACTGTGCGTTTTGTGGTTGCGACGTACGGATATAAAATAATACAAAAAGGAGATTAATAAACGAATGAAATTGAAAAATCGATTTTTAGACTTTTTGTGTGCTGTTTTTCCCTGCCAAGGAGAATTAATTTTTTGAATTCGTCCTATATAAAAAGATTTTGGGGGATTTATATTTGCGATTCGGTGTTAAATTTCAAAAACTTGTAATAATTTATACACTTAAGGAGCGATGATCCAATTCAATATACGTGCTTAAACCTTCAGACAAAATTAGTTGCTTCCAAGAAATGATAACTTTCCATAATGAATAATCCATGTACAGCAACCTCGTTTCCAGGCCATGTACAGTACAACAAACAAATAAGTGAAAACATACATGTAGTCTTCCCAGATTTTGGAGGTCCAATGATAGCAATTCTGATAGGTACTAATGGTTTTGGAGATAATTGTTGTAGAAACGTTTGAGGAGATTGCATAAAACGTTCTTTGTTTTCTTCACTTGATAAGAAGTAAATAAATTTTCGATACACTACAGGAAATGTTGGATTTTCTGTTGATACATAAGGTGGGAAAGCATCACCATCAAATAACTAAAGAAAAACAGTCATTTTAAAATAATCTCTGTTGAATACACATTTTGTTTCTGACACTTGACAGAGATACGTTACTTTGTTGCCATAACAACCATTGTCACAAACATTATTGCGTTTCTTTAGCCTGTCACTAATATTTCGCAGAGAGTTAAAGATGTATAAAACTTTTGAAACAAATAAGAATACTTATTTGTAAAAACCAACCTTGACAGGACACCAGCGCCGAAATCTACTTGACTGTTTATAACCATGATTGAGCAACTTCTTTGCTAAGCTTGGAGTGATGCTTTGACAACGATCAAACAGACTTGATCGAAATTCTACTTGAGGTTTTAACATTTTCATTAAAACATATTGCGTGATATGTGGTTTGCGCCCTGCTTCAACATCGATGCGTGGAATCATTACGTCATCAAGTGTTTCCTAAATATATAAAATATGAAATAATGTCATCTGCTGTAGAATAAAAACAAGAAGACTAAAATATGTTCGAATATCTTGCTGGTATGCAGCATTTAATCCACATTTAGAAGATGTTGCTGCTCATTGGGATCAATCATGTCTTGGCACTGTATCAATCCATCAATAGTTCACTGCGTTAAGTAGATTACACAATAAGTATTCACATGAGATAACAACACTAATACATATTTAACCACAGATACTACCATATATGGTATCTTATGAACAGACAAAACAGAGAAGTATACGGAGAGAAACCACAACTAACCTGGACAGTCTCCATTTCAATCACCTCTTCTTCATACTTTTCAGTGATTTCCATTTTAATTCTTTCCATTGCTTCTTCTTCAGTTTCTTCTTCGTCTTCCTCTTCTTCAATTTCACCAAGTTCTTCTATTAATTCAATTTCAACCATCTCATCAATATCAACTTCATCTTCCTCATCAATATCAACTTCTTCATCTTCATCATCACCATTTGCTTGTCGTGCAGCCTACGTATAAAGTTTCATATATTTAGAGGGGTTTACATAATACAGCTCATAATATAACCTTATAAAAGCGATGGTGCCAACAGATATAATGCATCCATAAATTATGCTTTAACATGTAATGCAGCGTCTTCGGGTCCAGTGCTTTCGACATACAATCCATCAGCATTGAGATTCCAAAAAGTATACAATTTACTGATATTGGGCTCTTATGATTCTATTTTGGGATTGGTTGACAATCATATCCGTTGAGGTTCACATCATAACTTGGTGAGATTAAAATATAAGTTCACACGTCCACAAGTTCTGGATTTTCTAATAATAGGATTCTTGTTTCAGCTTAGCTTAGATGAGTTTAGAACGATATGAATCTCTGAGGTTTAAAAAAAATACCAATTTTTCAGCTTGTCTTTCTTCTCTCTCTGATATCTTTTCAGCTTTCCTTTTTAAACGCTCTGCTTCCTAGGAATTACAAATAAAATTCATTTTAGCTTGAAAACTTGAAAACAAATAATAAAACAAGCAATAAAATGACTCTGTCCCTTCCTACTATATCCTTGAGAATGCTTGCCCAGTTGTTTCATTGCGTGATTTTGATACTAAAATAAAAACTCAGGGTGGTAAATTGGAAAATTAAATTGGCACCTTTCGTAACTCACAGTAATTTCTTAGTCCAAACGGATTGCAAGAGCTGAAAGTGCTAACAGTACTTACCCTTTCCTTCAACTTTTCAGTAAGTTTTTTTGATTTTTCAGCAACACGCTTATCACGTTGTATCTTCCACCTATCAATAATAGGTGGCATTAAACGAACGCATATTTCAGTACCTTCAACGTTTAAAGAAAGTGCACCATCAGGATATAATCCACTTGCAGCAAGGTACCGAACTTCTTCTGTTGTTCGTGGAAAACCTTCAAGAATGAAACCACATGATCTTAAAAAGAAGGAAAAGTATAATGTTATTTATGTACTTTAAAAGAAGAAACTTTCACAGGTAGATATTTTTTCGGCAAAAATCTCTCTATTTTAAAGTTATGCGAGAATAAACACAGAAAGCAAATTTTGTGTTTTTTTTGTGGAAGAAATTTTGATAACTTTAATTCTATATTGTAAACATTTTTCTACATAACTGTGGAAGACTGATTTTTTAATATGGTCAAAAATTATATGTTTGAATAACAGCATGATGTTTACTTGTATGGTTCTTCTTTCCACCAACCCATAAGAATTGCATCAAGTGTTTCAGTGGTGAGAGGTTCATTTTCAGTTAGATTATTCTTAATATTTTCTTCAAATTCAGTAAATTCAACTTCTTGTTTTTCTTCTTCTGCATCTTCTTTTTCGGCACTTTCTTCTGCTCCAGGTGCTTTTTCTAAAGAAACAAAATAATCTTCTTGATCTTCTGACAACTAAAAGGTAAAAGTAGAAAATCCAATTTCGACAAAATTAAAAACTTCCTGCAAACTTTCCTTTTAATGAAACTAAATTTGAATGAGGTAGAACTTCAGTAAAAAGAAGTGTTAATAGCCCAAACCCTATCTTTCTTTGTGGGAGAAAAAGTAAAATCATCATTCCAGCTCATTCTACCCGAGAACCTTTGATCAATATGAAAATGAGAATTTTACTGACACAATTTTACTTGAAGTATTTATTACCACTGTCATCAAGCATTTCTTTTACGGTCTCATCACTTTCAACCTCTTCTTCAAATTCAAAATCAGGTCCTATTTTCTTCAATGTCTTATGTATGATCAATTCTTGCAAGCGATCTTTAAATGATATATGGAATACACCAAATTTCTTTGCTAACAATCTTCCATGAAGGGTTTTACCAGCACCTTTTGCACCTATCAACATTAATCTGACAGGAGGTGGCTTAAAAATAAAATATATAAAGTAAAAGAAAAAGGTAATGTTTTTGCCTCAGGGAAGCTCTCTAGATGACGAAGCAGGTTAACACATAAACAGAAAAATGTAATGATACAGTATGTTTTTCTTCATGATTTAGTGGAGTTTTCTTGATTAAACTAGATGCATGAATAAGTAACCTTAGACGTACAAAGCAATTATGAATTACCGTAAAAGGTTTATCTTGCGGTAAATACTTTTCAGGATTTTCTAAAAATGTATCTTTTGCTTCAGGTGTTGATAAGTAATAAACTTTTTCTCTGTACTTTACTGCACATTCTGGTGAGCCCGGCCATAGAACATTTTGTTGCTTAAACATGATTGGACAAAAATGAAGCGTTTCTCCAAATGGTTTTCTTTTATTTGGATCTTCATCCTCCTCATCTTCCTCTTCATCAGCAGCAGCTGCTAAGTCTTCTTCTTCCTCGTCTTGATCCATACCAGTGTATTCCCAACCATTGTATTGAAACAGAGCTGAACAAAAAAATACAGTATTACCAACAACGAATTCTGCTGGACAAGGAATTCTATTAAATCTTAAAATAAGTGTCATCACCTGTGGGGAAGTAGTTTTGAGTAGTTTTCAGCTTCGCAGATGAAAACTATATTAAAGAACACTCCTCCACAGGTGATGTCCAGCAGTTATTTTAAGGCTTGCTTGTACTTATTCTCAGATATATCGATTCATTGGGATAAGATTTCAGATTTATTTGGGTACAAAAATAAAATTTTATGGACGAAGAATTGCAGCAGGTAGTTACCAGTGCATCATTATTTTATTGCAATAACTTGTTGATTATTCACTTTATATCCATAAATTAAAAGAACAAACCAGGTATTAAACCACCGTGTAAATACTGCACAATGAAAATGAGACAGCAGGAAAAACACTGTTATTTAAATAAATACCTTCAATTTTCTTTATAGTCACAGCAAAAGCATCATCAACACTTTGACGACAAAATAAGAGTAATGGTTCAATATTATTCGCATTTCTCATTGAAGCTTGCATACTTATCCAGTTTCGATCAAATTCAATGAGAGATTCCTTATACTTGTTTAGTTCGATCGTATCTTCTTCATTCAATGATGTTAAAGAACTCCCTATAAAAGTTGTAGTAATTAAGAGGTGGTGATTATACAGAAGACCTTAACATCTTTCTTTTCAAGTTTTGTTGAATTTTGTCAAATTTGGTTCTTTAACCTATCAAATAATTACGTACATACAAAACTGTATAAATATAAATAAAAACATCTAGCGGTAAATTATTAGCTTCTGAAAACAATAGTAAAATAGTTCTGAAAAACACTGCATTATTGCACCTTAAAAAAAATTATATTAAATCTCATTTATAATCCAATCAGACTTAGAATCCTATCAATGAGTGCAATAGATGTACCAATTCCAAAATATCTTTTAAAAAGTCCATCTATATATATATATACAGGATGTGAAACCTTTTTTTACCATTTCTTTGTGTTTGGTTCCATCGATTGATCAATACTTCGTTATCACTTGTATCATCTCGAAAGACAATGACCTCATCAGGAACAATACCTCTTTCGACCATCATATTAAATTGTTCTCTCGTATGAGGAAAATTATCTAACAACCAACCACCAGAACTAAATAATCAATTAATCAAAGGTACGGTATTGAAACCAACTGAGAGTTAAACCTAAGCACTTAAATATGATTTGCATACACACATTATACGTCAATGTTTGAAATAATGTCTTTATTAAGATGGTAAAGTTTCAGTTTAAGTAAACATTTGGAACACCTTTTTCAAGGTAAAATTCAAAACTTTACATGTCATTAGGATTTCATGTCCTTATTAAAGTTGATAAAGTTTCAAATCAAATAAAGAATTAGAACACCTTTGTCAAGGTAAAATTATATCAAGTCACTGTGGAGGAGGGTAGTAAAATTTCATATCAAGGATAAACACCCAATCGTTACATAGCATTAAGATTTCATGTCCATATTAAGTTGATGAAGTTTCAGATCAAATAAATAATTGAAACACCTGTATCGAGGTAAAATTATATCAAGTCACGTGGAGGAGAGTAATGAAATTTCATATCAAGGATAAACACCCAATCATTACATGGCATTAGGATTTCATGTCCTTATTAAGTTGATAAGGTTTCAGGTCAAATAAACAATTGGAACACCTTTATCAAGGTAACATTATGTCAAGTCACTGTGAAAGAGAGTAGTAAAATTTCATATCAAGGATAAACACTCAAATTTTACATGGCATTAGGATTTCATGCCCTTATTAAGTTGATAAAGTTTCAGTTCAAATAAACCATTGGACACCATTATGAAGGTAAAATTATAATTATTCACTGTGGAGGAGAGTAGTGAAATTTAAAATAATAGGCTAAAGCAATGCTCAAAGATCACTCCTCCACAGTGGATATGAATTGTATGCCCACATTATACATCATAGCATTATGTACATACAAAATAGAGTATACACCTGTGTTATAGTACCTATATATAGGATGTTTTTTGCTAGATCTAATAAAGTTTAATTTAATATATTCATTTTATATAATATATTTACTAGCTGATGTTATAAAGCGCTAGAGAATAGAAAGAACAATGTAACAGAAAAAAATTCATTATCTTTTATAAGATTATTTTATTAAAAAAAACCTTCCTCTGTTGAATTGTGTATTGTCATTATATTACTAATTTGCATTGGGAGTCATATGATTATTTTATTAAAAAAACCTGTTGAATTGTGTATTGTATTATATTAATAATTTGTAGCAATTAATTAAGTGGATATAACATTAATAGTTAATTTCAAAATTAAAGAAGCTTTCCAAAATCAAAATGGCTGCCAAAAAAGATCAAGTCTCATAGAAAAGTTAATTTTCAAAGATTTGTTAACTTTGTTTGGTGGGCTAAAAATCACTGCTTCATAGCGGATATGAATTGCATACATACATTATCAGCGCTCGAAAAAACTTTTACAATGTTGTGATCATAAATATTCTTATCCTAGCAGTCATCGCAAAATTGAATTATTCTCTTTATTCAATTTCTATAAAAGATCATTATTTTAATAATAGTGTTTAAAGGCCGTTTTCCACTTTAGAAAATACTCCGCAGAAAGGAATATGCGCATGTGAAGAAAGAAAATATTTCTTTCTACGCATGTACATTTTTCATTATGTTTTCATTCTGTGTAAAACTTTCTGAAACAGTCTTAACCCTATTTCTACTGGGCTTTTTAGGGCTCTGAGAATCACATTGTGCCTCCCCTCCTCCATAACTTTTAATAGAACCATGCTTTAGTGTTGAAACTTTCCATGAAGTTGAGTGGACCCATAATAAACATTTTTGCATAATTATTTTTGTGATTTTTGCGAAAAATTGGTTCTAAGGGAAAATTATCCCTAGTTACCAAAAAAAAACATTTTCAAAATAATCCTAGATAAATTATAGAAAAAGTCCCAAAATCTCTAGTCCCCAGTAGAAGTAGGGTTAAGTTAAACCTGGCTAAAAATATATATATATAGTGTGAACCAACCTTATTTCATAATTTCCAGACATAATAATGTAAATAAATAAACGAACAGCTGCCTTATTGCACGTGCACAAAATATCATTCTGAAAGGTTATACACACCTGGAGCATGGAATAATTATTGAAAAATATTGTCTTTGTCATTGTTGTTCTGAATGAGAAGTTCTTTAGAAATAGACTTTAGTTATGTTGGTGATATCAATGAAAACAAGGTAGTTTGACAGTTTGAACAGACGGTGAAAATTAAACGAATACACTATAATCGCTGGAAGCTTCGTATAATTCTAGGACTTGAGTTATGTTTACAATTAAATCACACCCCGATGGAGGAGAGTGTGATTTGTTGAAATAGGTTTCAGTCGTTGTCGTCTGTAAGAGAATTTTTTGATATTTGGCGTGTATATGAGTAGTTACGCCAAGGTTTCCATTAGAAAAACATTGTCTTAGAGCATTTATTCGGGCGTCAATATTTTTTCTTTTGCATTCCTGGTAAAACCATGTACACTCACAGAAACGTAACTTTTTAGCCTATTACAATTTTCACGTAGGTAGGCCAGCTTTGAACGAAGACTACCATTTTATTTTTTTATGAACCTTCTAAACTAAATATCGAAAGTAAACAAGAAAGTTTAAGTTAGTAAATGTGCACAGCAAATTTCATCGATTCAAAGATTTTTCCACAGAAGCTCGAGTATCCTTTTTTACAAGCGAAAATAAAGTGAGAAAAAGAAGCTTTATTTAATTGTGAATTTGTATTTGTTATTTTTGGCGCATTTACAAGTGATCTTACTGATATTTGATATTGCTGGTGTAGTTTTAGTCCAGCACATATTGCCTGTACTCACTCGAAAACAGCTGAATACAGCAAACTTAGCTAATTGTTTCTCTTAAAATCTAACCAATATCTGGTCTATAGACATAAAGCTTACAAGCAACTTGCAAAGCATACTTGACTTACGATTCTCCAATGACCAAGTCCTCCTATTCCTCCTCCTAGCCATACTATTAAACTATGTATAAATATTATTTATGTGTACGGTGGCAACGCAAGTATACTTTAATTCGGGAAATAGAATCACGTTAAAAATATTTTTAATTTTAAGATTTTTTCTACATGTTTAAACAATCGAAACAAGATCAAATAAACAATGCATCTTATTATCACAATTCAATTATAGTTTGAATAAGACTAGGAATCTCCATCGCAAATGATTTTATTTAGCAATCTTGAAGATCCCTTCTCTCTTTATAATAACACGAAGGAGAGGGCACTAGACCTTGCCTCTCGGAGAGAATCTCACCACAGATAAAACGTGTCGAGTTTGGAAGGCTAGCTAGACTGAAATGGTTGAATATAAAATATTCTGACTGTTTTGATTTGGCTACTAAAAGACTTCATGACAGTGGTACCAATTGAGAGCGAGATTGTTCACGCGAGGGACGCGTCTAGTCAGTATTTAATAGCTGAATTGATATAGTTCTGTATTTTAGAAAATGTGTAAAAAATACACTTAACAATTTATTGTTTATATTTCAAAATAATGTTATTGTAAATAGGTGTCATCATATTGGAAGAAATTTTCGCTGCTCATTTCGCGAGAATTTATTTTAGCGGAAAGTCAATTTCAGAAACTCGTGGTTGAGTACTGTGGACGCAAGATTTTTGTCTCCCTAAACTTAATTTAAGTAACCTGTGCATTTTAAACACAATGCAGTGCAATCTTTTAAAGAGGACCACGATAAAAAATATTGCCTAGTCCTGTTCGCTGGCTGTCATACCCTTGTGAATGGCAAAATATGCGCTTATGATCGCATTATCCAGTTTACCAACACAATCTAATACCCCAGCAGGGAAAAACCTGTTCCAAGTCAGAAAATGAACGTTAGAACAATGCTGTTCTAACGTTATTTTGCTGACTTTAAACAGGTTTTTGCCGCCTGGGATGTATAGAGAAAAAACTATCGCGGGAAGTTAATTTAGCGGTTAACCCTATAAGACCCGGGCTTTTTGGGGGTCTAATAACCCGGGGGGGGGGGGGGGGGGGGGGGGGG
>JAULBZ010002204.1:0-19387 GCA_032360805.1 Neoturris breviconis
TTATTAAACGCCGCCATATTGAAAAATGATTTGAACTAGTTGATATATGTTACCTACGTAACACATCTAAACAAAACTGTACGTAAGATAAAATTTTCTTACGTTCCTTACGGTCCTTACGTAAAAAAATACGCACATGTGAATGTAGCTTTAAGATTTTAAAGTTAAACTCGTTCCCAGCGCTTCTTGTCTCTTTGATTTTTTTCTCGGAGACGCGAAGCACTGGGAACGACTTTGCAAAAAAGTTATTTTTTTCAAGGGTTTATTCCAGCGTGGCGGGGAAAAGGCGTAAAAATACTTCTACACCAGCGCATAAACAAACGGGAACTTACAATGAATCTCGAAATGCCTCATCCGTAAATATCAAATTAAGTCCGCGAAAATTGCCACCAAAATGATCTTCGAAGAAATAAATCAACACAACAATTTATCAATTTAACGTACCGTAATGCATCGATTAAACGTCCCCTCGATTAAACGCCCCCCTAAGCACTAAAATATTTAATAAGGGTTCAGACAAGATTATGAAAGTAATTTTCCAGGATTTTCTTTAAAAAGACATAGTAATTTCCCTGAGTTTATGCCGAAAAATATACTTATTTTTCCTGACTACACAGTTTTTTTTTCAGGATTTTCTTTTGACAAATAAAACAAAATATCAACTGAATACTCTTTGTTATGAACTCAATCTGAATCAGAGAATTATCTACATTCCTCCAAATAAAGTAGTTCGTCAGAACACACTTATTATCGGGGACTGTTTATATAAAGAGTGGCAGAACCATTTTCCCTGAGTTTTTCAGGAATTATAAAGATTTCAATCAAATTTCCTGAGTTTTCCCTGAATATTACTAAAAACAGCTCATTTTACAGGATCCAGCTGAACCCGGTAGTGATTCTCTTTTTGTCGTAATTTACTTTACAACATCACTGCCACGCAATATTGTTTAACGGTTAATTTCCATAAAGCGAAAAATTCACTGCGAAAGCGAAAAAAAGACAATCCATTGGTAGAAATTGACGTCCCATGCGATGTCAGTTCTACTTATGAAAAGTCTTGTTTTGGCTTTCGCATCGAATTTTGCACCTAGTGGAAATCAACTTTTAATGTTTGGACTTAACGTGCCCGCATAACGTGCCCGCCGAGTAAAAATAAAAAAATAAAAATACGAATCAAATAATATAAAATAATTCTTCATTTTTCTTATTTTACAACCTCGTTCCCAGGGCTTCTTGCCTTTTTGAACACGGAAGAGCGGCGATCTTCCGTGTTCGAAAAGGCAAGAAGCTCTGGGAACGAGGTTTCTTATTTTAGTAATATTTACATAAATTTCTATATACCTTTACAAAAAATAATTAAAAAAAACCTTACACAACAACCATGTAAAAAGAAGACAGGCATGGAGTAAATAAATATTTATGACAGACAATAAACAAAATCTATTTGGAAAAATACAGTAAGTAAACAAGCTTCTAGGGTAAAATAATTTTAATATACATAGGCAGTAAAAATAATTAGGTAGATTAGATTCGCAAACAGAATTTCTTTTGTTTTTGCAAAAACAAACGACACTCTAAGAGCCTTATTAATACAGGGACTTTTGGGGGGTGTAGCTCTGAAACTTTTCAGAATGTTAGATCAACACAAAATAAACATTTTGGCACAATTATTTTTTTGATGACGTTATTAATTATGATGAAGTCATCAAGTCAAAACAGGTGGTGAAAAAAACTTTTTACGTGAGAAATGCAAAAAAATCTTGTTTACCATCCGTCAAAAATTTGGTAAGGGAAAATTATCCCTAGTTACCAAAAATATTTATTTTCAAAACGATCCTAGATAAATCCTAGGAAAAGTCCTAAAATTTCTACTTGTATAAGCCATTCATTCCGAAGTCATGTAAAACATTACCCTCCAGTACAAATAAGGTTAAAGAGATACAAATAGAATTTAAATGACAAACCTTAATATAACTGAAAACTATACACAATAAACACTCATCCACAAGTGATATTATGATGTCAGCTATATTCAGGCTTGTATGACTGTTTCATACAAGAAGTTATCATTCTCAAGCAGATCATCCATTCCATCATCCTATATCTGTAGAACAAAATCTATAAAAACGTCCTGAAGAATGCCTATATACGCGGTGAAACATTTACCGTGCATGCTCTAATGGGACTGCGCTATTTTTGAAAAGAACTCTAATATTTCGTCAATAGTCACTGGTAGTTTGATATTTGAGTTTGGGTAACAGAGCGTTACAAGCTCTTGATATCGTTCATATTGACGCACGAATGCTTCTTGAAGATTATGCCATAATACCTGAAGAAAATCAATGAATGAATAAACTAATAAGAGACATAAAAAGGTTTTTTTAAAAAGGTATGTATTGCGGAGGGAGAAGTGCATTAGGGCAGGTTAAGGCTAAATCAGGGGTTGAAATAACTGCCGGTGATCACTGTGAAGGAGAGATATTTCAGAATATTTTCATTTTTTTGAAAAATCTCTCCTTCGCAGTGAATCTTATGTAATATCCATTTCCAAGCCCGAATATAATTGACGGATATCACCTGTGCAGAAGAGTTTTTTGAGTATAGTGTTCAGCTTTTTTACACTCCTCTACAGGTGATGCCCGGCAAGTTATGTTCAGGCTTGATTTCAAGTAAAAGTAATTTCATTACCCTTAATGATACCGAAACACCTCGAATAAAAGTCCCAACCGAATATAGGTCTATTGTCATAAGGTTCTATTGTTCTTCTATAACATTATATGGCTTAAAATAAACCATTACGAAACTATATAAAAGCCCGGGACATATATCAGGGATTTTGTGATATTTACCGTAGAAATAATACGCCTAAAAATCATTTTGGTAAAACATTCTGATTTCATTTATCACGGTACATTTTATTCAAACATGTTTGCAGTTTTTGCACTATTGCTTTCTTCCCTTACGCTTAAAAACACAACATGTTTTATGGACGCGCTAAATTTCAGAATCTCACCTGCGTCAAACCAGCTTCTGATACATATTTTTCAATTTTTCGGTATAATACATCTAAGCCTTTTTTAACCTAATAAAAAGTGAAAACAAATGGATAAATAAAATTTGAATGAGTGAATGAATGCTCGAATGAATAACTATTCTGATACAGATTACGTTAATGAGAGAAAGAAATATTCTGGTCACAGTTCTCAACTATATAAAAGCGTGTGTGGGTTTGCGTGGGTTTAAGAGGGCAGGTTTGAATTCTGAATCAACGCCGATCGCCATTTTGCGGTACTAGACAAGCGTATTTTGAGTAAAACACTCCTCCACCGGTGATGTACAGCAGTTATATACGGCCTTGCTAAATGATACCGATTGACATGCGGGACGAGCCTCAAAATAACTACCAGTAATATTGAGGCTTGAGGGACCATCTCAAAACTAATATTTACAGAGAAGATCCAATAAGCAAAAACCTGTTTAAATTCCGCTGTAAAGACACTCGAACAACGTTTGTGCAGTGGATGAGTTGTAAGTTCGTTGACTTAACAGCTTAGCAGGTAGCCTCAAAATAACTGACGGACATCACCTGTGGAGGAGTGGTTTTGAGTAACATTTTCAAATTTGAAGCTAAAATCTATTCTAAAAAAACAACACTCCTCCACAGGTAATATCCGACAATTGTTGTGACTTGTTTTTCATTGACCCTCTACTCACCTCTTTGTGTGGATATTCTTTGATTACATTTTTCAATTCTTGTTGATTCAGGGCAATCTGATAACCAATATCTTCCATTCGAACTCCAGAGTTTATACACGATTCAACGCCTTGAAAGAAACGCTACAAAGAGAAAGCAAGCAGGTTGGAACATTGTCAAAGAACATTAAAAATAGGTATCAAATAGACCTTGGTTCGTTTCACTGCGTAAAATATCACCGAAAGCAGATCAGATTTGCAGCATAAGTACACACAGTGGGCCAAAACTTGTTCAAAGTCAGCAGTGAAGACGCTAGAACAACGTCTAAGACGTTGGTCTAGCATCTTTATTGCAGACTTTGAACAACTTTTTGCCCACTAGGTGTCATAATTATAGAATGAATTAAGAATAAACACCACTGTGGAGAAGTGATTTCTAAACTTGAAGCTAGGCTCAAAGACCACTCCTCCACAGTGATTATTTGCCCTTAATTTCGACCATTGATACTTACACTCATTTTATCTAAAGGTCTTCCTAATCTGGTAGCAATATATTGGTGCATTGCATTGTGGTAATTCTGTTCGGCCTCTTTCTTTTCATTTTCTAAACTACTATTCTTTAAACCTCTAATAACACCTACAAAGGAGAGAGTCACATGAATATTTACTCTTGCGAGTGGAGGGTAGGGGTCAAAGAACAACCCCCCTCTTTCAAAATTTTAAAAATAACTTCAGACCATCTCATTTCTTTTTTAGTGACATTTTTTAAAATTCTACTGGATCGGATTGAACCAAACAGTTTTTTGCAGCAAATCAGTTGTTGCCAAGCTAGCTGACTTCTTTGTCCTGGGCAGGGACCAAAATATCGAGTTTCATTTTTATACCTTCTTTATCGGCTTATTTCGCTTATAAATACTTATTTAGGATAGATTTACATAAAGGTCAATTTTAGACATGATCAGATCACAAAAACAGATGGCGTAACCTAACAAATAGCACAAGAACATTGACAAAAAGATGTCTTAGTTACTATTTCCAAAATTCTCCACCGCCCAGCATTGAGGAGTCCCAAAAAGGTCTAGTGTTAATAAGGCTGAAGTAGGGCTGAAGTAGCACTTACCATGTAAATAATGATAATTTTCTGAAAAATAAATAACAAGAAAAATTAAAAGAAATTGGCAATATTAGAAAAAACAAAGCTTTCAAATTTAACAGTACGTAATTTACTGCGAGCACCATTTTCTTATTTATTTCTTTGGGCAAGCAAGGTAAAATAATGATTCAATATCATAACAAATTTATTGGCATAGGGGAATATGTGAACAACTTATTGAGAAATGTGCAGTAAAATAATTACAGGGTATTCCACCGAAAATTCAGTTCTCCACTAGGCAAATTCGTTCGAGCGAATTCTAAATGGAACCATAACATCGATCGAAAGCGTCGCTTCCATCCAATGTGATAGCTTCATTTAGAATTCGCGCGAACGAACTTTTGGCTCAAAAAATCAAAAAATATGGGTCATACATAACCTTAGACGACTTATATGGGAAATCCTATATAAATCGTCAAAACACTATTTCGCAATAATTTGTGTTTGATTAACACTTATAACATGAAACATGGTCAGATTATATATAATTACAAAAGAAATTTTTCCGAAATTTTTGGTCACATGACTAACCCCGATTTTCCCGAAATTTAAAAAATCGGATTTTTTCGGGCTTCCGGACAATAATTTTGGTATTTTGCAATGTTGTTGTTAAAGAACAACAAAATATCTGTCTAAAACAAAATTGAAAAATATTATACCAGAGCATACCCGGTGTGCAAAAACTTGTTCAAAGTCAGCAGTAAAGACGCTAGAACGTCAGACGACATTGTTCTAGCCTATTTACTGCGGACTTTAAACAAGTTTTTATCAACTGGAAACTTACCAAACATGACAATTTCAGGTGGCGGTTTGTCATTTTCTTCTGCCACTTCCTCTATCTTGGTAACTAATCTGTTTATCAGTCGTTGATATGCTTTATCAATATCACCACGACGTTCAGAACCACGAAATATATTCTCAGAAGCTTTGAAGAATTTCTAGACGAGAGTGGCAAATATATCAGAAGCTTTGAATTTTTAGACGGGAGTGGCGGAGTGCATGTAATACAGAGAGAGAGGAACATCTCTAATTCCAAGTGGCAGCACAATAAGCACGTGATGTTCTGTCGACATAAAAATACGGTCGACTCCCGCTATCTCGAACTCTCAGGGAACCGGAAAAAAAGTTTGAGATAGTGAATATACTCAAAATTATTGGGTTTTTTATTTGAGAGACCTTTCTCGATATACATTGCACCTTTCTAACAGGGTTTTGACATTCAGTTTTCTTTTCGACTCTCATCAACTGCTTTGCGAGTGATTGACTCCTTGCGTACAACGAAACATTCGATCAAACAAAAACATTCGAAAATACACGCAAAAACATTCGAAGAGACACGAAAAATCGAAATAGGGTGGTTTCTATGAGTTAGATCCTCTGAAAAAGTTCGAGATAACGAATGAAATGTGCTCTATGGACCGAAAAGATGGTTCGAGATAGCGGGAGTTTTTATTATAAGGCGTCAGACTGTAAATGCTGAATGGACGGAGACTATTGTTCGAGATTTTTTGATTTGACATCAGGACGTGCCGTTACGGAAAGGCCGGCAGATTTTGTTCAAATTAGAGAGGTTTCGATTTAGAGATTTTGTTTGTAAAAGTGAACATTTCTTCGAATTAGAGAGGAATCCGGACTAGAGGTCTGAATTGAAGGAGTTTGACACTATAACTGCAAGGGTGATACCAGCGCTCGTTATAAAGGGATTGAAATAACTGTCGGTCATCACTGTGGAGGAGAGAGTTTTTCAGAATATTTTCAGCCAATTGGGCTGAAAATATTCTAGAAAATCTCAACCCGTTTATACAATACAATCTGATCAGTATTTTATACACCTGAAAGTAAATATCTCCACTGGAAAAACACGTAAACAACCAACCTCAACCGATAACACATCAGCTAATATTCCGTTACGTTTCTTTTTCTGTATTCTTAATTCTTTTATTTGATGGCACATTGAGTCCTGTAAATATCAAGCAAACTTTAATATAACTGCTGGAAATCACCTGTGGAGAAGTGTTTTTTGAGTATAGTGTTTAGCTTCAAAGCTGAAAACTACACTCAAAAATCACTCCTCCACATGTCCAGAAATTATAATCAGGCGTCAGAGACACAACGCATTGCATTATTAGAGCACAGTGGTTGAAATAAAAACAAATAATCACTGTGGAGGAAGGATTTTTGAGCATAGCTTCAAGCTTCTAGAATGAAGCTAAACTCGAAAATAACTCGCCCACAGTGATTATTTGCTCTTATTTCGACCACCGCAACTTACAATGTACTTATCAAACATTCTTTTTGTACAGACAAGCCATCCACCAAATAATGATCCTAAGAATGTAGGTGGTGAACCAGTAGTTTGGCTTGTTACTAAGTGTGATGCTTGATTTTGTATGCGATTCATTGCATATAAGATGTTACTAAAAGAAAGTATGCAACTTTAATCACTGTGAAGGAGTGCTTTTTGAAAGTAGCTTCAGGCTACGAGTCCAAAGCTATGCTCAAAAATCCCTCATCCACAGTGATTATTTACTTTTATTTCGACTGCAACTTTAGTTTTTCAAGAATCAAATGTCCAGTCAGATAAAAGGGAAATAACAAAAGCGACATGGGGTTGAAATAACTGCCGGCCATCACTGGGGAGGAGATTTTTAAAACACCTTCAGCCAAATTGGTTGAAAATATTCTGACATTCAACGCCTATAGCGACAAGTTTCAGTTAGTACATGACATCTAATTAACGTCTTAAATACTTCGTTTTGACGTCCAGATGTTGATTATAGACGTCGCGTGTCAGTACAATTTTCATATTATGTTTCTATTATAAATCACTGTTTTGATAGATTGATAAATTAAAAGTCTAAGTAAGCCTCACATTGTATCTGCAAAGAAAATGTTAACCGCTTCGTAACAAATATGATCGGCTTATATTCAAAATCGAAGGTACGGTATCGAAAGTAGCCTACCAAGCTGAGTGAAAGTTAAACCTAAACACATAAATATGATTTGCATACACACATTATACAGTGTTTGAAATATGCCGTAAAATATCAGGTCACTGTGGAGAAGAGTAGTGAAATTTCATATCAAGGATAAACACCCAAATAAGTTGATAAAGTTTCAGATAAAATAAACAATTGGAACACCTTTATCAAGGTAAAATTATATCAAATCATTGTGGAGGAGAGTAGTGAAATTTCATATCATAACCTGAAGCAATGCTCAAAAATCACTACTCCACGGTGGATATGAGTTGGACACACACATTATACATCATATCACTGCGTAAACACCAAATAAAAATAGAGAATACATATGTTATAGTATTAGTTGTGCTTTCTTTAAAAGACTTGTGTATAAAGTTTCCACACGAAATATCTAAATCTTCCTCTGTTGAATTGTGTATTATATTACTAATTTACATTGAGAGTAATTACTAATGCTATGAAAACCAACTTAATGCTCTTAATAGTAATTAAAAGTTTTACGACCCTAATATGGAGTAACATTAATATTTATTTCAAAGTTGAAGAAGGAAACTTTCTAAAATCCAAATGAAGACTTCAATTCTTGAAATTTAAAATATTATTTTTATATAAAATATCACTATCATCTCAAAAGATTGAGGAGGAAGCTTCCCCAAAATACTAAATGGCTGCCAAAAAGATTTATGGTCAAAGTCTCATAGACTCAATATTCAAAATATTTGTAAGTCCAAATGTGATTCTGGTCAAATCCTTATAAACTGAATTTAGTCAACAAAAATCATGAAAAAATTATAAGAAAATCATTTTGGTGAATGTAAATCAAATGTTCAAAATAATTTTCAAGTCTCCACTTTTGAAAAAATCCATTTTTCGCCGATACTCAGTCCTGAGTTAACAAAATTGAAAAAAAAATTGCCATCGGTTTCGTGACACTGCCTAGAATGGCATAACCAAATTTCAGGATGATATAATGCCTTTTCGGTCTATTGGACCGAAAACTTAAAATTTGGACCCTTTTTGCCCAAAACTCGGGACAGAGTGGACAAAATCGAAAAATTCTTGGTTCGTCCTTCTAGAATATTGCCATGAATGCTGGTACTATGTTTCAAAATGCTAGCACTTTGGGAACATGGTATATTAAGAAAAGCGAGCCGTCACCTCCGCAAAGTGATAGCAATAGCCCATCCAAACTTTGTTTGGTGGGTTAAAAATTATACAAATATTTATTATGTTAAAGGAGAGTTATATTTGGAGAGGCAAAATGTACAACGCAATCATTACGTCCTTAATATATGAAGAAAAAAGCAATGAGTGTTGAAATTATATTGTCAAATGGGAGACCGTCACAAAGGAGATACAGTAAAACCTTTCTAATAACGGACACTTTTTTCAGAAAAGGAATTATTTTAGGTTAAAAGCCTCAAAACCTTCTCTATATAGCAGACAATTCTTAGCTTACATCTTCTTTATAAGGGGCACTTTTTCAAAGTCCTATCCGATTGTATATTTATCTTTTAATATTTTAGCAGACAGTGCAAAACAGCAATGCCAAGAAAAGAAAGGACATATGAAAATAATTATGATATATTAATTTAAACAATGTTCCACATTTATGGCCAATTCTTGTTCCACCATCTCCAGCTTAGTTTTTACCTATTTTATGGCTTTTTCATGGCAAATATGTATTTCACTGGTATTTCGAGTCCATAACATGCCCCTCAATTCACAGGTTTGCAAGCTACTTCAGTTGTAACAGAAGAATTCGGAAGCAATAGAAACTTGGCCCCCTATATAGCGCACATCTCTTTATAGCAGACACTTTCTCTCGGTGCCGATGGTGTCAACTATAGGTTTTACTGTAATGTCAAAGCAGTGGGCACATGACATCGGAACAAACGCCACGTTGTGATGTTGTTTTGACGTTGTTCCGGCGTTGTGTGCTGGCAGGGAAAGCATTGGCTTGGATTGATTTATTGTTAAAAAACAATTTCATTTCAAAATCATCATGTATAGTAAGTAGTTATTGACTTACTGTGGATGAAGACTCTCACCAAATGTAATGAAGTTTTGAATTTCCATATCGATAAATCCAAACATGTTTTTCATCATATCTCTATAAAATATGGAAAAGAATAAATTGATAGAAATCCATGAAATAAACTTACTATCTGCAGAGCAGAGTAACGAGTCAACGATCTTGAAACAGATTTTCGTAGAGAAAGAACCAATCAATTGTAAGTTCTTTGATAAATCTCCCTTCTTCACAGATGCTGTATCCAGTGAACAAGCAGCTTAATATTTTTACTTTTAGGGGTGTTGCTTATTAGGCGGAGGGTGCTCATTCAGTCATTTACGATACTCTGAAGTAACTTAAGCTTACCTAATCACTATAGCGCCATTTTCAGTAAATTTAAAAATCCCTTTCATTATTAAAAAAAAAATGCTTTGAACAAGAGAAATTCTTTTAAATAAGGACACTATCACTTCTGTTCTTCTTTAATCACAAAATCAATAGTTCTTAAAAAGCCTCCCAGTAGGCAAAAACTTGTTCAAAGTCCGCAGTAAAGAAGCTAGAACAACTTCGTTAGACGTTGTTCTAGCGTCATTACTGGGAACTTTGAACAAGTTTCATGTCTGGCGCTGATCAGATAAAGTAACATAACAACACTCTTTTTGTTTCAGCCTGGTTCTTATTTACCTTATATACCTTAAAATTGCTAAGTTATTTCTCTAATGGTAAGGCTTTTGAACTAGGAGTTAGGCTAGAGAATATAACGTGTCTAAAATATACGTAAACTAGTTAATAAAAAAGGTGTCTAGAGAGTCTGCATATATGCACATAACGAAATATCATACCGTACTTCATCCAGATTGTCCCTAGAAATATATGAGTATGACATTAGTAAAACAAAACAACTCTCCCAAAAAACAACTGTTATTAAAATTAGTCAGGTTAGTTCCCACTGGTCAGTTTTTTTCTCATCCAAATTGTAACTTTTTTAAAAATGTTCCTCTCTATATTCATTGAAAACACTACAAATGTAGTTTCTAAGGCAAATCCTCTAACCATATCACTGGTCACAACCCATCCCTTTACCCTTTGATAAAATCAAGAAACATTTGTATAGTCCAAAATAATCGTATTACTTCGAATAAACACATGGGGAATTTATTGCTGTTTTTGACTTTCAAAGAGGTGTTAATTCGAGGGGCGTTTAAAAGAGGGAGAAGGCATTTATTGAATATAATGCAAAATCCTAAACAAAGTACACGACTATATTAAACCACATTAAATTTTTTCTTCTTCGTATACTAAAGGCTATAGAAAAGGTGTGTATGGCCATTTTCCTCTATATCGAGTAAGTACAGATCCAAAACACAATATTTATTCAGTAGTTTCCCACTTTTGGGGGGCTGTTGCAAAAGAGGTGTATAATAGAAGTATTACGGTAATAAATGAAAATATGCAACAAAAGAATAGATTGAATTAAAAAAACTGTATTGAGCCCTGTATTAAGTTTCGTATTGTTATGTTAAAGTTAGTAATTAAGTAGGTTTTTTGTGTTAATCAAATCAATGTTAAGGTGCAACGATGTGTACGTGATATTGTGATGTGCTGTGCAATGTATGCATTTTGTCGTAATTACCTAACAGTGACATCATGTTGTCTGAAATATAAACAAAAAATAAACAAAATTATTAAATGTGTCTATTTAAATGTTGTGAATTGTGTGTGATTGTGATTGTGTGTGTGTATGAATGTGAAGTTTATTTAATATCCTCGTTATTGTTGATGTATGTTGTGTTTGTTGATGTTGTGTTTGTTGATGTTGTGTTTGTTGTTGCGTTTGTTGTAAACAAGAAGTGCTCCAATTATTATAACAAATAGTCACCGTGGAGGAGTAGTGTCTGATCATAACCACAAAGCTTAAAGATAATCATTGTTCTATTGAGATTTTTCAGAAAGATGCAGCTGTCAGCAAAAGATGGCTTCCAAATTTCAAAATGGCGGCTTTTCTGTGTCACAACGGAGCAAAATAATCATAAAATTTATCTCACTAGGCTCTTATGCTTTGATTCTCAACGCTACAACATTTTAAAAGTCATATAATATTGCATGGATAAAATGTATACATAGATTTTGAAGATATCATTACAAAAACATTCAAATTTAGAAAATGTTTCTATATCATAGAAAAAGATGAGACACATTGTGTTGTTTTGAACATAAAAGCAGGCGGTAATCTACACCTGTTTGTAAATAAGCCTACCTTATATGTTCAAGAATGAAATAAATGTTTTACAGAGAATGACAATATTGCCCCAAAAAGTTTCAAAACATTTATGAACAATGTGGGCATTGCAACACAATCACAAATTTGTTAGCATTTCATTTAGATTTACGGATGACGATCTAACACACTCTTTTCTCAACTAGCAAGTAAAACTTAAAAATTCTTTCTAAAATAACTACAGAGCAAGATTGTGGTTGCACCTAGACTGCTGACATCGGAATTTAAATATCCTAGTGGATCAGTTCCTTACAACAAAATGATTATCTTTAAAGCCATACTCAAATATCATTCCTTCACAGTATTCATTTGTTTTTAAGTCGAACACCAGCTATAGACAAGTTTCTTATTAGATTGTCATGACACCAAATAATAATACTGAATATAATACTGATAAAATAACTGCTGGTCATCACTGTGGAGGAGAGATTTTCCAGAATACTTTCAGTCAAATTGTGATGACCAGCAGTTATTTTAACCCCAGTAGTATGAGTCATAGAGTTTGTCATGGTTCATCCAAACGAAGAAACCAATAAACGGCTGCACTTATACGGACCTCTGGTCGTAGAAATGGTCCTAAAAACGACCGAGCTTGAATGGACCGCTGCTCTTAGAGATAGTCCTCTATAAATGACTTTGCTTATATGGACTTCTGCTCGTAGAGATAGCCCTCTACAACTAAACTTTGAATTCATAATGAAAGCTAAGAATCCATATAACTACATACAAGCTTTGTTGAGTAGTAGGGGTTACTTTAGATTCTCTAGCCTGAAACCACTCTATTATTATACTTAATCACAGTGCTTATGTACTCATTTGAAAGTCTGGCATCAGTAACATTTGGAATAGTTTATAATATCCTAACCAGTTTGTAAATAAGAGCAAATAATCACTGTGGATGAGTGATTTTTGAGCATTGATTCAGGCTAGAAAGCCTGAAGCAATGCTCAAAAATGCCTCCTCCACAGTGATTACGGATACTAATAACTTACTGCTTTACAATCTTCACTCTACTTAGCATCGCTCCATCTAGTTCATCAGGAAGTGTCCTTGCACTTTCCTAGAAAGAAATAATGAAAATAATTTATTCACTCAACTCTGCAGGGTTTGAAATCAAGTATCAATAGATATAACGAAAGAAGAGTACTGAGTCGATGAGCCTGGATATAACTGTCCGACATCACCTGTGGAAGAGTGTTTTTGAGTATAGTTTTCAGCTGCAAAGCTTAAAACTTTATTCAAAAAACACCCCTCCACACGTGATGTCTGGCAGTTATATTCAGGCTGGAGCCAACGAGCTTGTAACTGCTTAGAACTGAACAGTGAGTTTGTTGAAAAATCATCATATTCTATAAAAGCAGTCCTTGGCAGTTATTGATTCTTTTAAGCAATTATTTAACAAATTATATGCATTTAATGAGAGAAGAAATAAAGATATATCGGCATGGATATAAAGGTGTTTATGCATATTATTGAGGGTTAAGAAAACCGTTCTCACTCAGCAAAGAGTATTATAATATAATAACCGAAAGCGTTCATCTACTTTAAGTTCTAGGTTAGAGAGGTGGGCTAAGTGTGGAATGTGTATCATGCCTCCAAATATCAGGTATCATTTGTGGGGGAGTGTTTTTGACTACAGTTTTCAGCTTCTTAAAAAACACTCCTCCACAGGTAATGTCTAACCATTATTTTGAGGCTTGTTGTATTCACCTCATAATTATCGCCGGGATATCGTAGATGAAAGAATAGTGAACAAAAATCTTGCTCTGCTGATACATATGGTTCTAATTCTGATAATACAACATCGAACACCTAAAAGTAACATCTAATAATAAGTACATGTGACAAAGAACAATGAACAATGAACCGATGAGTCACCGATAAGAAAAACAATCAATCAATATCCTTATTTTTTAGTATTATGCTTCTTCATTTCGCTGGTTACATTTCATAAACATTTCAGAGTCCAACCGCAAAATAACAGTCAGACATCACCAAGTCGAAAACATTCCTTCACAGGTCATGTCTGATCGCTACTTTGAGGCTTGAGAGTCTAGGCAATATAGTAAAAAGAAGGGTAAAATTTGGTGAAATAAAAAAGGGAAAAGAGGTACCACTTAACTAAAAATTAGCTTTTCCAGCAAAGTGCAGGTGTGTCTGAACATAAGAAAAATTTGCAAAGACAGTATTAAAATAAAGTGTTTCCAAAAAACAAGCCAAAAACAAGACCAACCTGATCAAAATGTGTCAGTGTATTACTTCCACCGCCTATATTTGATGATTCTATTGATGTCATCGAATCGATCGATTCTTTTGATGGTGAACGTTTCAGTTTTGAGTCTTTAGGTCGCAAGCGATGCAATGAACTTTTTGATTTAGCTGGACCCATATTTTCACGACTTGCTAAAGATAAAAAGATGAATACTATAACATCCTAATACAAAATACAACGCAAGTAAATAAGACAAGATTTGGCAGTCAGCAGAGAGAATCCTTGCAATGTTTTATGTAACACACAACTGACTTTCACCAGTAGGCACACAACGTTGTCGTAACAACGTCGTTGTAACAAAGTCGTGTGACGACAGGGTTGTAAAAAGGAGGTAAAGCCTTGGGAAGCAAACAATATTTTAAGACTACAAACTAGATATACACGCAAAGAAGCTTCTTTTATAGAATATTATTTAAATTAATTAATTTTAGAAATTCAAATTTGAAAAGACGAAGTTTCAAAGCCACAAATTTTAATGGCTGTTAAAAGACATTTTGATGGAGCTCCATTGTTACCAGCAACAAATTACATCGTTTTACATTATATTGCAAGTTTGCTCACTTGACCACTCGCTTAACCACTTGTTTTCTGACTTACTTGTTCCCAGGTACTATTTGTGATTTATGAGTAATTCATAATGGTTAAAAAAAGTTTAAAACATGCAAACTTTTGTTAGAAATTTTTGCATAAGCTTTCGCAGTACAATAAATGACATTTAAAATACATTTATTGTACTGATGATGGACATTACCCAGCCGGCAAAAACCTGTTCAAAGACAGCAAAATATTTTATGTCTTTTAAACTTTTTTTACTATATTTATGATTTATTTACCTTTAACTTTCATGGAGGCTTTTAACTTAGCTGCTTCTAAATATTCTTTGAATTCTTTATCATATGTCACTGTAAATGATTCTTCATAATGCTACAAGCATGAGAAAAACAAACAAGTGAAATTAAGAGCAAATATCATTGAGGAGGAGAGATTTTCGACTATAGCTTTTCAAGTGGAGTGGTCGTAATAAGAACAAATAATCACTGTGAGGAGTGATATTTTAGCAAAGCATCATGCTCCACATTGTCATTGTTGGTCACGAACAAACAAACTAACTTACAGTTCTTATCTCTGTGTATTTTGAATTGTCCAGATCCTTCAACCATTTCATTAACTCGATATACGGACTGAAATCGTCATGCACTGAATCATGGGATTGTATTGATAAATCATTGTTTGGTTTATACGAAATTAATTCAACATTACTCTAGAAGAGAAACATTCAAGTCATATTTCTGCACATGACTCACATTGATATACTTTTATTTTCTATTTTCTTTATTTTTTAGTTGAGATTATAATGTTTTGCCTCTAAGTTAGCCTCATCTGTGTGTATACGAAATAAGCCTTTTCTGTCATAATCAAAGAGCTAAGTTCGTTCTTTGTACATAAAACAATTTATATTTGTAAAATAAAACATACATGCTGTGAAATGAATTTGTCTAAATGATAGAAGAATCTCTGTGCAAATTCACTTTTCAGGGTCATAATATTTGACAATTGGTCTTGAACAGCACGCAATTCCGTTATACCTAACAAAAAAAATCAGTATACTCAAGCCTCAAGACATCACCTGTGGATGAATGTTTCTTGAGTTCAGTTTTCAGCTGCAAAGATGAAAACTGTACTCAAAATCATTCCTTCACGGGTGATGTCCGACTGCCATTACAAGGCTTGTACACTAATGACATTACGGACAAGCAAGTCAAGTTAATGGCAACAAATTTGTAATTGATTGATTGCTTTGGCGTAAGGGATTAGTTGTTTAGGTGTAATAAACCAATCAAATACAAGATTACCGACTCAGCACTCTTCACAACAGAAGCTATTTACAGTTACTTCAAATAACCCTATTAAACCTAGGCTTTTTCGACCCTTGTAGGCATTGTTTGGGGGGAGATTAGATATTATGAAACTTGACACACTTGTGGTTTAACTTTAAAAATATAATAATCATTTGTGTTGAGTGCATTAGGATGGCAATAAACATTGTTGAGGTACCTATTATATGGAATCATGGCTCTTACAATTACAATACAAAGGAACAATAAAAACATTCTTATGACAATCTTGGTTAGGAGAAAATGTATCTGATCAGAATAATCCAAAAAACACTGTTTACAACTATAGTTGAATGTTGAATGTTGCTATATCTTCAAGACGGTCAGAAGAGAATAAAACAGTGGATACCTAGGTAATTTAGGTTGTTATGTATGGAATTAGGATTAAATGGTCACAATAATGTTAGGAGAATTTATATAATCAATGCAAAACGTGTTTTTAAAATACATTATTCTGGTCCGCAAATTATAATATTCTGGTCTGTAAAATATCAAAATCCGGTCTGTAAATTACACAATTTTATAAATATTGTTTACTAAGTACATTGGTCTTAGAAATATTTTGTTACACTTTGTTAAAGCACTATTTTCAATTTTTTAGATTTTTCGTACTTACGCCCTGGTCAGAAACCATGTACCTCTGGAAAACGAATATATAATTTTCAAACAAATTATTTTCTCCAGGAAGGTCAATAAATTTCAGGAAAAGTCAGAAAATTACAGCCAAAAATGTTCATAGGAAAAAAGTTATGGACCAACAAAAATGCAGTGGGCACTTATGCCCCGACCATGCCTAATAGGGTTAATCAAGACCCATCCTTTACAAGTACAAGCAAGTTCAATATGAATGACATCATCACGCAAGTATATTTTGTTCAGCCATTTGTAAGACACAAGCCAGTAAATTGACTAAAATGGCATTAAAGGCCCGAAAAAAGAGTTTTAATCTCAACGAAAAAGAACATCCTACCATGATTAAAAGGAGTATGAAAAGCTTCTAACAATATTTTTCCAGCAGATATGCATTCTTCTATACCAAGTGGATTATATAAATCACCTTCTCGTAAAGAACGTACATGTCGTTGCGATATATCTAATTTACCCTATAAAGTAAAAAAAAAACATTAAATGGGCAATAAAAGAGTAGAGAACAATAACTTAAATCACATATTTCTTTCTTTCTTGGTCCTCGAAATTATGCACAATGTTTTTTGTTTTTCTCAAAATTATGTATAACATAGAAATCTTCAGTAGCCAAAAATACTAAATAATTGATTCCAGCTCAGTATAGAGTTGTTGCAAGGAAATTTGTATTTCAAAGTCCCATTTTTTGACTTTGGTTTATAAGTTTCATAAGTTTTTAAGGGAATGCAATGAAAATGAGAGGGGAAGGGAAGAAATGTATGTAAGAGTACTCACTACAATATATTTGATTTCTTCTAACAATTGTTTGTTATTGATTCTTTCTATTTCCATCCTATTATCTTTGAATTCCATTTGACCCATTTGATCGCTAACTTTCTAAACATTTCCACAAAGTACAGTGGTCGAAATAATAGTAAATAACGACTGCAAAGGAGAGGTTTTTGAGCATAGATTCAGGCTTTATAGCCTGAGATCATGCTCAAAAATCACTTCTCCATAGTGACTATTTGCTTCTATTTCGACAGCAATGTTAGCATCAAGCTTATCATTTCTGCATATATATGCCTTGAAACTTCACAGTTATGCTCTTTCTGGTTCCATAAAGGTTCTATGGATCTGTAGAGATGGAACTGACCTTACATCTCTGTGGATTAATTAAAGTTAAGTTATCAAAAAGAATATGTCACTTGAGCTTTCCCACAGTATTTTCAAAACCAAATACCTTTCATAAACGACGTGTCCAATACTTTTAGTTAACATGTTCATTCAAAATAATGAAACCTGAAACCTACTGTTACTTTAAGGTAAGAACGTGTAACCTACGGAACCTAAACGTTCTCCACAGCACCGATATCATCGTATAAGCATTTCACAGAATTGATGGATTTTAAAAAGAATTATAACAGAACCTTGACTCAGCTAATAGAGAGCCATAAAGTTTTATATCATTGTATGTATAAGCATTTCACAGAATTGATGGATTTTGAAAAGAATTATAACAGAACCTTGACTCAGCTAATAAATGCTAATAGAGAGCCATAAAGTTTTATGCATAAAAATCCATCATATAAATTTTTAAAGGATTATAATACCTGTAAACATCCATCATAGTATGTTAATCTATCATCTAACTGGTTCAACTCTTCAGCACTTTTATCGATAAGAGACAACAAATCTTTTGCTTGTTGTTCTGATCCCATTAATGAAGTAATATTAACCTACATAAAACATAGAGGAAATAATCACTGTGGAGGAGTGATTTTTGAGCATTGCTTTAGGCTAGAAAGGCTTGAGCAATGCTCCATAGTGATCATTTCCTCTTATTTCGATTCCAATTAATAAAGGAACATTTTCATAATAACCTCCGCAGAGAACAAGAGCACTGCATCAACCAGCGCTCTAGAAATTGGTTGACTCATTGACTAATGCCCTTCTTAGAATTTTCCCGCTCAAGTTAGCCCCCCTTTCTTAAATCTAAGATTATAGACAGTATAGACTCCACAGAGGAGGAGTGATTTTTGAGCTACAAAGCCTGAAGCTATACTCATATATCCCTCATCCGCAGTGATTATTTACTCTCATTTTGACCACTGGAATTCAAATGACCAACACTTACGTATTCTAATTCTTGTAATTCAGTCGATAGTTGGTCCGTGAATACTTCAACGTTAGTGAGAGCATCTTCAAACTGACTGAGAATAGAGTTCAAATCATTTTCTTCTTTCGGTGTTAGTTTTTGATAATCCTCTGTATAAGATAAGTTAATAACAGTAAAAGTAACAAATATCTCATGAACAGGTCTTACATAAGTATAGTCTAATAATTACACCCTGGTTTTAATAACACTCCCTATTTTAACCCTATTCCTAAGGGACTATCTCCAAAATTCGTTACCAGGGGAAGAGTGCTGAATCAATGATCTTGCAATTGATTGGTTTCTTCGTCCCGAAGAA
>JAULBZ010002205.1:0-19386 GCA_032360805.1 Neoturris breviconis
TAGGCAGTTGCTTAGCAGTTGCTTAATTTTTGACCATATTTCAGCCTCAGTTTTGTAGCAACCAGTTGCTTATAAAAAAAAAAACGTGTACCCATTAGGGAACTATTTAGCTTATGGTCCCTCAGGGACATTTAGCTATGCATGCTCCTCTATTTTTAATAGAAAAGCATACATACACTAGAGAATTACTATATGTACATATAGAGAGAAAATATTGTAGTTTGGCAAATAGTTTTCAAAACGGAACAAAAAAACTCTGTTGAATAAAGTTGGAAAACTTGTTTTTGTTACTCCTGAACAAAATGTCCCACCCCCAACCCGAATAGGTTTAATATGCAACCTGTTTTAATTCTCTCACCATATATTGAGTATACTTTAATAGTGAAAACTTCAACTAGAGAAACTTTTGTGAATTTTGCAAGATTATTCATTCGCGAAAGTTTATCCTTCAAAATTCGGATATAGGTACTTAGCTGTATTTTAGGAATTTGATTATGAACAGTTATATATGACATAAATAGATGATGTATCACATTCTTAGAACTATATATATACAAAAGCAATTCGAAATTGTAAAATTCGGGCATATCCCGAAGTCATCATCAGAGAATACTAAAAAGTATTCTCTGATGATGACTTCGGGATAGAAGTCGAAATATTAGATGCACGCTTGGATAATCGTTCCAATATATAAGCTACTTTCAGGGGTCGGGTAAACTCGTTCCCAATGTTTCTTACCTTTTCGAAATACGAAGAGCGCTGAGGGAAACTACCCGCATTTCGAAAGATACAGAACCCTGGGAACTAGGTTGTGTAAATTATCCTAATATATCCTTCATTGTTTTGTTGATATCTTCAAATTCAAAAGTGTATCCAGATTCAACCGTTCTAGTTGGAATAATCTCTCCAGATGTTAGCATCAACGGCGCACGGTCAGTTCCGGCAGCAAAGTTTATCACAAAATCAGGCACCGGAAATATAGTTGGTCTATTTATAGCATTTCCGAAAGCTTTCGTAAATTGAGCAGAAGTACAACTACCTGGTGACACTCCGTTTAAAAAACCATCTACGTTTTCATTTTCAATAGCATGAATAAATAGATTTGTTAAATCTTTGATATGTATCCATGGTAACTGTTGTTGTCCTGAACCAAGTGTACCACCAACACCAAACCAAAATGGCCAATATGATTGCTGAATAAGTCCACCGTCTTTACCTAATACAATTCCAGTTCTAATACCAACATGGCGAACATTTTCATCTTTAGGTAACTTAGCACTATTTTCCCATTCTAAGCATAGTTTTTGAATGTATGTTTCTGCTTTATCGAGAACGAAGTTTTCATCGTATTTCATAGAATTGCATCTTGGGTATATTCCTTCTGCATGACAAGACACCCAAACATTTGGTTTAACGTTACCTAGGTGATAATGTATTATTCTGATGTTGACAATCAAAGTACCTCATTCGTACTAATGTTCGCGCGCATTAATTTTCACAAGAGAAAAAATAATTTTAGTGCGTATTAATTTTCGCGCATTTTGTGTGTATTATTAATATCTCGCATTGCCACCTACGAACAATAATTACACTCGCTTAGAATGGTAAAACTCAGATGCGAGGCAAAGACTAAATCATTTCGAAACTATATTTTCATGTGTGCGCACCTTGCTTTGCGCGTAATTTCTGTACTAAATTTCGCGCAATAAGTAACCTTTTTGCGGAATGCGAATCAGTACGAATAAGGTAAATGGACATGGTTCAAATGACATAGACATGGTTCAAATGACAAACATATTTTGGAAAAACGACCGTTGAACACATGTTGTTTTTTATATAAAAGAACATAGTTTATAACGTGAGGTTTAAATATGCTAAAAATTAAGATGATAGTAAGATCCTTGTTTTTTTCATCATAAATTTAACAACAAAGGCGTTAAAAAGAGATCTTGTAAAGAGCATCAAAGGTAACATTGTTAACCGTTCATTAGTATGGTGTGGACTCCCTGAATTTTTAAATTTTGCTGTGAAAGCAACATAACAAATATTATTATTCAGGAGGTTAATTTCTTACATACTTTAAATATCTGCATCATACTTTTGGGACTTTTTGCCCCCTGAATTTTTTAATACCTTCTCATGAATTAACAAATTTCCGGGGGTACCCCACCATACTAACGAAGGGTTATAGCAATCACGTACATTCTGATATAAAATAAAACACGGAGCTTTTTACTGGAAAAACAGGAATAGTGTTTTGGGAACAAGTGCAGGGAAATAGCATTTGAAGTAAGGGAATACCGTTTTGCTGGAAGATTTAGTCTAGAAAACTGCAAAATACTTTTTACAGGAATTTCATGAATTAATGAATTTTAAATTGTTTGCGGGAATAAAATTTTACGGATATTTGAAGAGATAATTAAAAAAGATAAGTTGACATTTTTTTTAAGAAAGGCCAAAATATGTCTTCCACTGATTTGTTATTTCTCGAATACATCAGAGTAATGAATGTAATAAATTTCCACTGAATTTAACAGCCAAACATCACCTGTAGAGTATTGTATTTTTAGCATAGTTTTCCGCTCCAAAGCTGAAAACTATACTCAAAAAACGCTCATCAACACGTGATGTACAGCAGTGATAGTTTTACTTGACATACCTTTACTTATTAACTTCACGATTATATTATTGGTTCCAATACGACTATCAAAAATATCTTTCTTATACGAATCATTCCAACGTCGAAAGAAATTCAAAATATATTCACCAGCTAAGTTAACTACTGCTTCACAATCTGGTAGCGATTGTTCACCCTTTAATTCTGTCCATGTTATACGATCTTTCCCAGGATTTCTAGAGATTAAGCTAACAGTGTGACCACGTTTAAGTAACGCTCTGTGTAGATTTCGACCAATGAAACCAGTTCCTCCTCCAATTAAAACTTTCATTCTCAGTTGTTTAAGATAATAAATTGTATTTGTACTGTACCTAAATAAAAATTTTAAAGGAAGAAAATTTTGTTGAAAGAAAAATTTACAGATTATATTCTACAAAGTTTAATTTGTGTAAAATGTTCTACAAAAACTGCAATAATTTGCTGCAAAAGCCATAAGAAGATTTTCCATGGGTAGAAATTGACTTATTAAACATCTTTGACAATGTATGTGTGACCACGTTACACTGTACAGTATATCGTATATAAATCATGAAAACAGACTGAAACCATAAAGCCAAATAGATGTTTCTATAATTATTGAAAATAATCATCTTTAAATTCAACACAACAAAAAATACTACGGTAAAAAATAACAGTTAGACATCACATGTGGTGGAGTGTTTTTCAGTGTAATTTCCAGCTGCAAAGTTGAAATATATTCTAAAATTTATACTAAAAACACTCCCCCACAGGTGATACCAATAGTTATTTTCAGGCTTGTAAACGGGATCAAACGTGCCAAAAACTTGTTCAAAGTCTGCAGTAAAGATGTTAAGTGTCTTTACAGCTAATATTGAACAAGTTTTAGCCCACTGGTACCTCCTCAGAAGATAATTCATTCACACAATAAATTAGATTTCTCCTTTGCAAACAGAGAATAATCACCTTTGCAGAGATACTATTTAAGCAAGGTTTACACGCTACGATTAATCAAGCCAATTCGATACTTTACTGATTATGGTCTAAACGTCGGGTGTACGACACTGCAAAAATCTGTTAACCGTTTACAGATTTTTCAAAATCGTGGCCGATTTTCCATAATGGCAGTTAGTAGAGTACCGAATCGTGACTAAAAATCGTAGCGTGTAAACGCCGCTTTACCCAATGCAATGTTGTTCTAGCGTCCTTACTGTAGACTTTGAACAAGTTCTAGCGTCCTTACTGTAGACATTGAACAAGTTCTAGCATCTTTACTGTAGACTTTCAACAAGTTCTAGCGTCTTTACTGTAGACTTTGAACAAGTTCTAGCGTCTTTACTGTAGACTTTGAACAAGTTCTAGCGTCCTTACTGTAGACTTTGAACAAGTTCTAGCGTCCTTACTGTAGACATTGAACAAGTTCTAGCGTCCTTACTGTGGACTTTCAACAAGTTCTAGCGTCTTTACTGTAGACTTTGAACAAGTTCTAGCGTCTTTACTGTAGATTTTGAACAAGTTCTAGCGTCTTTACTGTAGACTTTGAACAGGTTATACTCACTGGGTATGCTTACGCAACACAACTTAAGTATATACAGTTACGAACAGATAAATATTTACAATAAAACCCTTTTACCTTCTTAAAAAAAATTACAGATAAGAGATATTGAGTCAACGATTTTGCAATAGATTGGTTACATCGTATCAAAGAATCGAGCCATTGCAAGCTTGTTGACATAACACCCTTTTGTTGAATTTGAAATAAGACATTTTAAAAATAAAATCTACAGAGGAGAGTGCTCAGTCAATGATCTTGCAATGGATTGGTTTCCTCGTACCGAAGAAACCAATCCATTGCAAGATCATTGACCTAACACCCTTCTGTGCAGTTTCATTTTTGTCGAATTTGGTCAAATTTAGTTCCTTTGAATCTACTGAAGAAGTTGCTTTGGCACGACTGAAATGTTTAGATGGTCCTGAAAGTTATGAAATTGGTTGGAAGCAAGTTAAGGTTGATTTCCACAAGGCGAAAGCCAATAGAAGACATTCCATTGGTACAAATCGACATCACATATGGTGTTTTTGGCCTCAAAATACAAGAAATTAATACAAAGCAATATTTGATATAAGAACAAATAATCACTGTGGAGGAGTGATGCTAGCAAGCCTAAAGCAATGCTCCAAAATCCCTCATCCACAGTGATTCTTTGATCTTATTTCAAACACTGGTACATATAGAAACAATAGTTACAAATACAGATATTCTCATCACATGACAGATTAATCCACCATACAAATATCACAAGTATAGAAGCTTCAACTTAAGATGAGATAATTCACCTCCATGGTGCATATATTGAAATAATACCAGTGATGATGAGTGCTATGTAATCTTTAATCACTTGGTTTCTGATACAAAAGAAACCAATCAACTACAAGGTCATTGAAATAACACCCTTGTTCACAGATGCTACAACATTACTTTGATCCCTCTAATGCGTGTGTGTCTTGGCATACAAATATAATAATTTACTTTGAGATTTAACTTTTTACATCCCTAAATGCTAGGCATACAATTGCTTTTTGATGTCCAGTATATTCTCGTATTACTTCCCCTTTATCAACATTCCAAAGTCTGCCATTATTATCAGATGACGCAGTGATTACGTAATGTGAATCTTCAGAGAAGGAACAATCCCAAACCCAACGTTGAGATGGATCTGATAAAGTTTTTAGTAAAGTAAAATCAGACGTGTTCCATAGTTTAAGAGTTCCATCTGCAGAAGTGGTAGCAAGTAAACTAGAATCTGGGCTAAATAAACATTTCAGACCATATTTTGTATGAGCAGGTAACCTTTGCTGTGGGTAGAAAACTGTCTTTTCATCACGTAATCCACCAGTTAATCTCCACACATAACAAATTCCTTTATCATTAACAGAAGCCATAAATTTGCCTTCTTGATCTATAGCAACAGATTGTATCACAGCATCTATAATCATGATACATTTATAATATTTAATTTGTTTATGCATAGGAATATACTTTTCATACTACTGACAACAATACCAATGCTACAAAATAGCTATATATATATATATATATATATATATAGCTATATCAGTGCTCTCAAAAATGTTAAAGTTAAATGATAAAAAAAATAAACTTGTTTAATAATGGTTAATAATAGAAATATAGTAGGCAAGTAAAACTTGAAAAGCAAAACCCAGACATGATCAAACTAATTCAATTGAAGGCGTTCACACTTAAAGTTAGAGAGTCAATACATGTTGACCCATACAGAACGTGACATACTGAAATAAAAATTCCTTATTTGACGTGTAAATTGGAAGGTTTACCTGTTCCTGGTATAAGCTGTTACTTTCAATGAATACTGTAGAACTTGACATAATGAGATATAAATTACTTATTTAACATGAAAGTTGAAAGGTTGCCAGTGGGAAAAAACTTGTTCAAAGTAAGGATTCTCGCCTCTTCCTTCATTTATTTCCTTTCTTTACGTTATAATCCGTCGTTTGATCAGATTATGGAAACCAGGTCAGAGCTTAGTATACTAGGCTAGCTCAGTAAAGATGCTAGAACATTGTTGAGAATGTTGTTCTACCATCTTTATTGCAGATTTTCAACAAGTTTTTGCTCACTGAGTTTACCTGTTTCTGGTATAAGCTGTTCGTTATGATCTGTTTTTAAATCCCACATATTTATGGCACCGCTTTGATCTCCAACAATTAATTGCGCTTGGTTAGGATGTAGTACAACTGAAGTTACTGGTGCATTTACTTGAAACATATGCTGACATTGTAAATTTCTAGAACGCATATCCCAAATTCTAACAGATTTATCTTCACCACCAGTGAACATCCATTTACCATTTTCCTGGAATCCAACTGAGGTTATATTTTTAGACACTCCATCATAATTAATGACAGGATTTGGATTTGCTGAAGGTATGTCATACATTCTTATATGCTGGTAACCTGCTGCAGCTAATAATTGTCTATCTGGAGTAATTTCCATCGCATTGACTTGTGAATCTGGATGTTGCACAGTTCTCATACAAACACCACTATGTGCTTGCCAGAAGCGAATTGTATGATCATAACCTGCAGTGGCTAAGATCACCTGATCAACTCCCATATTTCTTTATTATAACTTCTAAAAAAAAGAAAATCATCGGTTTAAAAATAGTTGAAACAAAGAGGAACTTATAATTCAGAAACAATTTTATCAGTGCTCAAATAAAGTGCAAATAACCACTGTGGAAGAGGAATTTTTGAGCATTGCTTCAGACTAGAAATTCTGTAGCAATGCTAAAAAATCACTCCTCCACAGAGATTATTTCCTTATTTCGAACACTGTTTATATCTAATTAAATGTAATAATTATGGTTTAAAATAGTTCACTAATTGGTGCTAATTCAGGACAAATTTTTAGGATGTTTCTAAGTATACTGAGAGACAGGTCCAGGACAAATGTATTCACTTTTAAAAAGGTCCAAGCATGAAAGTTATATCAAGAAATTCTGCTGTTCGTTACCAGGGGAAGAGTGCTGAATCAATGATCTTGCAATTGATTGGTTTCTTCGGGACGAAGAAACCAATCAATTGCAAGCTCATTGACTTAACGCTCTTCATCATAGATTAATTTTTCTTAAAATTTTTAAAATTTATTTTTTAAAGCTGCTAAGATATCTGCTTTTGGTAACGAATTTTGGAGATGGCTCCTCACTCATAATGTTATAACCACATTTTTTTCTTCATCATGGAAGACTTCGCTACCAGACCCAATATTTTTTTCATTGAGAGCCAATATTTTCTTCATTAATAATGTACGCCTGTTTATCATTATTTAAATCTTAACAGAATACTTTCTTTCGCAACTATAAACTTATAGCCAATACAATGTAGATGTAAATTATCCATCTTGATACTCAGCTCCTGTTTGAGGTACATTAGAAGGAGTCGCTTCTAACATGTAATCAAGTGGTTGATGATTTTGATCAGATTGATATATCCATCCGGCAAAAACCTGCTCAAAGTCAGCAAAATAATGTTAGAGCAACGTTCAAAGAACCCGGCACGTGTTCTTTCCCGGGAAGGCGGTGAAATATTCTGCCACGGGGCCATATTCTTTTGAATAACTTTTTTTGTGTAAGCGTTAAAATTTTGAAACTTTTTCACAATTAGTATATTCCTAATTTACACGTTTTAAGAAATTTTTATAGCTATAACACATGATGTTCAATATTTATTGGTCATTTCTCGAAACCAACTTTAACGTGAAGTTAGAATAAATTAACTAATCAACTAATCACTAACCAATTGCCGGCTACACAAACCATGGAATAGCAATTGTAAAGTACAAGTGCTATCATTTTTCTTTTATGGAAATTTGCTAACCTTTTTTTCAGAGAATTTCAAAGACATCCTTGAAAAATCGGAACCGGCGAAAAGAAAATGCTAAAACTCCTCTAGAATATAACTATCATTTAAAAGAAGGAAGCAGTATTTCACAACTATATTAGACGTAGATAGGCATGTGACAAGAGGGTGAGAGCAACACATGCTTGGTGTTCCGCAAAATACTCACAAATTCGATAATAGCAAGTAACGGACGGACGTAAGCAAAATCGATTATTATTTTCACGTATTAGACATCATTATTTAACCGCTTTTCACACAAACCTTTACTTTTTTCTTTCTTTCGCATTTTAAAACGTTTTCCAGTCCTACGTATTTACCGTTTCTCTTAAAAATAGCAGAATGGTGTACAGTATGTAGTATTTGGTATGCGTGTTGTACCAGCTGAAAATTGTATAAACAAAGAAAACATGGCGTTAAACAGATAGAAAATTCTTAATTTGTTACTGTTGGGAAGACATATCTTCCTTTTCAATGACTGGCATTTGTTGACCAGAGTAAAGAGCGGCATTGAGTTCGTTATAACAGTGAGTGTTCATGGGCCCCCTGAATTTTTAAATTTGGCTGTGGAAGTAACATAACAAAAATTATTATTCAGGAGTTTATTTTCTTACATATTTTAAAAATCTGCATCATACTTTTGTGACTTTTTGCCCCCTAAATCTTCTAATCCCTTCCCATGAATTAACAAATTTCTAGGAGTACCCCACCAAACTAACGAAGGGTTAAGCAGACATAACAGAATGCTATGCTCAAAATGTTCTATGCTGCAGGTGATGACCGACCTTCCTTATTTTAAACACAGCGAAAAAAGAAACTTATCAATAATTCAAGAAACCACACAGAAACAACACAATACGTGATGACGAAAATACGGTCAAAGTACAAAAATCATCTAATTTAAACATTTCTATCAAAAGATCATGATCATCTAAATTACACTGATATAGCTAGCATTGAAAACGATTATATATTTAGAGTGAGGAACTCTGAAAGTGCAAAACAACTGTAAATATATTCCAAATATATTGACGTCATCTACATAACAGTAATAATAACATTTGTGAATACACACCACAAGTGAAGTAATAGTATGACTTAGTGATGTGACGTTAAACTCTACCAATGGGATGTTCTGTTTTGACTTTCCAACCAAGTGGAAATTAACCTTTAATGCGTTAGTTAAAAAACAAAACAGATATGCTGCAATCAGGTAACGTGCTTATGTTTTCAAGTCACGTGATGGGATCCTCAAAATAATTAAGGATATGTTTTTCACTTATAACTGGGTGATCAGTAACATATAAATATTATTCTAAAAATTTGCGGATAACCTTCCATCAAATTTTTTGGCACATTTTATTTTTGTTGACATGTCAATTTGCTGTTATTTGGCAAAGATTTTTCAATCTTCTTACCTCAGAAGGTTACAAAAATGCGATTTTTCGCATAAAAGATTATATGGCATCCATAGCCACGAGGGATATTTAATGTAACACATGCTGAAAACTCAACAAATATCATTGCAATGATACGAGTCATAAAATAACGATGAGAGTATCAACGGACGCCTTAACCTTATTAGACCCCGGCTTTTGGGGGAGTCTAATAACTCAGAGGAGGGGGAGGGTCAATGTACCACACCACGTTAAGTTTCTAATTACTGCTCCGTTTTACTTAAAACTTAGTTACAATATTCCGCATGCTCTATTATATACGAAAATGGACATTTAACTAGAGCATTTAATTGTATTGTTATATTTGCTAATTACGATTGATTTTTCGACTATTACACAATATAAAGCCGTTGTAATGCCTTGTAGACCAAAATAATATCGTATTTAAAGATATATTTTTTAAAATTTCTGGTCCCGAGAAAATAGGTTTCAAATGCAATAACGTGGACGATTTACTTGATAATTACCATGTTTATTCGTTAGATTGCATTTCATTTATTTCTATTGACAATGTTACCAACTACCAGCACAATACTGCATGTGATTTGAGTGAAAACATAATAGAGAGAATATAGGTAGAATATTAACAAATAAAGTTTTCAGAGAACTATTCGAATCTAATATAGTTTTCCCAACATTAAACAAATTAATTTAAAAGAATTAAATAGTCGTAAATAACGAAAATGTATATATACAAGAAGTAAACTAACGGTATCGAACATACCCAATTTTCTCAAAACAACGTTGAAAAATCATCACGTTCTGACAAGGTAATACACACATACTCATTGAATGATTGTTAGAATAATCTGCGAGTTATACGCAATGAATAAAATAAGAAATTATGAAACTGTACATATTTCTTATTTCTTATATTTAATTGTAACATATTGTTGAATATCTGCGAATATATCCGTAATTATATCTTTATCAATCGGAATATCTTCATCAAGATAAAGCAGTATTTTAGAAGATCTAGTCGTTATTGATTTTCTTATTGCGATAATGGATTCAATTGTAAATTTGTCGGATTTTTGGATACCAAAGTAATCAATATATGATATAATTGGTGATAATACGTTTGTGTGATCATCATTTACATGTGATAACAATAATTGTTTCGGTTTCGATAATCCATTTAATTCCACTTGTTGCAATATTGCATCCACTATAATTTCGTATCCATCATCAGAAATATTAGGATTTTCATAAAGTTCTAATCCATAAAGATATGGTAAACATGGTGATAATTCTGTGATATGATTATTTGTCAAGTAACATGAATAAAGTGAAAGTAAAAAATGTTTATGTATAGTTGATGTGATTCCTGCTTGTTTGATTACCTGTGTCAATTGTTTAATTGAATTTATTGAAATATTAATGTCATGTATTAAAAAGATACGTAAACACGGTATACATGGTATTACTTTCATCAGCACATCTTCATTATCACACAAATTAATACACATTTGATCAAGTAACACGTTATTTCTATTTTTCGATTTGATAATTATATCGGATAATATATTGGCTGATTCAACAGATATGTTTGAACAATCTAATTTAAATTGTTTTAGAAATGGTACGAATTGAAACAACTGATTGATATTATGTAGATGAGCTGGAATTAAGTCTAATCTCTCCAGAGAAAAGAATTCAGTTTTTGTTTTCATTATTATATCAGTAAATAACTGAGTGTTGAAATTACAATTCGTCATATTGATCCACTTACATCTAAACAGTACATTCCTCAAGTTTTCTAATTCTTCATCAGTAAGAATCGAATCATTTAATTGAATGTCTATTCGATTAAATATTTTATCAATTGGAATGTATTGAAACAAATAAACAATGCAGCGTAATTGATGGTGATATTTGATATGGATTTTTACTAGTTCAGCAGATATTATAAGATCGATTAAAAATCTAGGAGGGAAATCTTGACATTCGTAGATTGATGTTAAGAACAATACCCATGATTCGTCGATTTGAACTGTTCTGTTTTCAATTTTTATCGAAGCGTCAAACAATTTCTTTAACAGATCAACGGTACCGGGGTATTTTTTGGATGTCATTTGATCTAATGGGACTGACATATCATTATTGCGTCGATATGATGTGGTTATCTTTGACAGGAAATTGGACAAAAAGCAATCGGTTTGCTTATTTTTAAATGATAGCAAAGTTGGTAACGCATTCCACAAAAGTGACGATGTTTCCGACTCAAATAAAAGTTGAAATCCCTCATCTCCCATTAGGAACAAATGTAATCCACATAAAAACTCTGAAAATATCAAATGGCGAAATTGGTAAGCTTGACCTTTTGAACTTACATATCTGGACAGAAATCCACATTCCTCAAGATCGTTTTTGCTTTCACCTAAATCAGATTCAGAAAGAACAATTTTCCCTTCTCTTAGTGAACGAAATGATATTTCAGCCAACTTTAATATAATCCGAAGAACGTCGTTATTTTCACTGACACTTGATAAACTTTCATCAAATAATTGAAGTTTTTTATAATGCTCTCGTATAATGACAAGGGAAGCCAGCAAGCATAAACTTGTATTTGTATTTGCTGATTTTACTCCATTTGTGTCGTCGTTTATATAACAAATGATCATTAGATAGGCTGGGATGGATGCCATACATTTCATCTCGAGATTTTCGGTGAGTATGTGCTTCATCTTTGCAATTTTTAATTCTTTATCGCGATCGTTCTCGTAGTGCCTGCTAATATATAATTCAATACTTTCCATAGTAAATCCCATCACATCAATCAATTTTGGTACAATTGTTCTTTTTACTTTGATTAGACACTGCTGAATTGAATTTGGTCGTCCTGTAATACATATACGGAAGTTAGCACCTGATGATACATTTTGTTTGATGATCTCTTGTATTTTTGATTGGTTTTGTGCACCAAGCTCGTCTAGACCATCTAGAATTATGACAATATTCTTCCCAATCTCTCTCAAAACATCTACTGGAATCTTATTTAATGTTGTTGGAAAGTATTGCAAAAGAAAGCCTTCAATGGTTTGCGCTTTAACAGTTCCAATTTCTCTGCACTTCAGATAAAAGAGTAGATTGACTTCAGGTAAAACTTTTGTTCCTGTCCATTCTAAAACATAATTATCAGTAAATGTACTCTTACCAATACCACCAATACCACGAATTGCTACAACGCTATCGTCAAACTTGATTACGTCAGCAATATCTACTGGTTTGCATTTTGTAAATTGGTTATGTAAATTGAACATATGATCGGAATTTACAATGGCGTCATCAAAGTCCGTTGCACCACTTAATGTTAAATTGACATAAGCTTCTTGACGAGAAACGGACTTGTACTGTGACTTTGATGGATCTACTAGAGAATCTCTTTGTTCAACTTTATTTAAGATGTTTCTGTAATGTCTTTTTAAATTGTCTGATGCTTCTTTTACGGCTGAAAAACAATTTACCAGGAAATGATTATTTATGCAATATACATATTGGGTTTACATTGCCATCACTTTCTAAAGGTTAAACCTACCTCACTCCAGACGCTGACACGGAACAACTCAAGATCCCTAACATACTATGCACTGAGCCACAAGTCTTAAGTCTACTCGATGAATCTATGAGGTAGATCTCTGGAGACTTTCCTTGGTCGTTTTCTACGTTTAAAGTCTACTTGTGGTGTGTGTATTACTCACAAAAATCCATGAAGTGTTTCGTTATGTATGCGTTTGATTGTAGCTGTATTGAAATTGGCGTATATTGATTTTATGAAACTGAAACTAAATATCGCACTATAGAATTAAATTCTCAAAATTTGCATTTGTTTTGTATTCCGCATACCGTTTTTAAAAAACTGGACGTTAAAGAAGTTTTTCAACATTGATGTAAGGCTTTTATTAGAAGGGGCATTTTTAAATAAGCGTGTTTGCTAAAGTTCTTAATATTCTTTTTTGGTGTGTTAAAACGAAGCAGTATGGTATCAAAAGATATACAATGCTTTTAAAAAAAATGAAATGACTTTACTTCGTTTTAACTATCATTGGGACAAAAAAAATGAAAGGACGAGTGAATAAAAACAGTTTTTTTCAGATTTTAACCGTAATAGGACTGGGCTTCTTTGAAGCTGAAAACACTGGCAGATGCGGATTCCGCCCCTCCCATTCCCCTCCCCTTTATAACATTTGAGCGGCTAAGGTTAAGTTTACTTAAGCAAAGTTATCTATATTTCCATTTTTGTAGGCTTTGACCTCAGAATTAAATTTTTCATTGAATTTTGACATAAAAAATGCGATTAAAAATGTTCTACACAACATCTATCAGTTCTGTTTTCTCATCGTTGCCATCTTAATATACTTTTTCAATATTAACTAGAAAGAAGGGAATGGCAGGGGCAAAATTCGCATCCGCCAGTGTTTTCAAATTCCGTGGCTTTGTTCCCCAAATGATTGCCTTCCTCATAAGTAATAATGGGACAATGTTTCAAACGTAACTTCAGTTATTTATAATTTCACGTGAAGAAAAACTGAACTTTGATATTAGAAATTTTACTCTAGGTGGTTCTAGAACATAGCCGCCTCAACTTTCTCGTGAGGTATAGCTTAGAAATTTGACCAAAATATATGAAATAAAATTATATTATAAGCCATTAAGTTTCCACTCACTAGCGTTAGGGAAAGAAAATACCATAGGGAGCAGAATCGGCTCCATCCCCCAGCACTATTAGGGTTATATATCAAGGATTTTGAAAATAGAAAGCACCTTACCTACTGTCACACATGAATTTTGTTGTATATTATCAACAATATCATCACGATTCAATTTCTTTAATTGTTGTTGTAAATCTCTCCACGAAACATTGTTTGACATCTGTTCAAAACATTCGTTCATTTTCAGTTCGTCTGTAACTGGATGTACAACAATATCATTAACTGTATCTATTGGAATTTGTAAAGATACAGCTAACTTTTTCCACAGTATCCCTATGTGTTTTGATACAATAACCAGTACCTCATCGAGAACAAGATCAGTAATGGGTTCTGCAAAGAAAAAACATGAAGTTTATTAGCTGGATATAATTTTAACTTTCTAATGTAATTAAAAGCAAGAGCCTATCGGCTTCAAGACTGGTGCATATTGCTATAATATACGATATAGCTACAGTTGCCCTAATAAGTTACCACTGGAGAAAAGGGTCATGCCTATGAATGCAGGCTTATGGAAATAGGCTTTTATAATTTGTACCTATCACGAGGGAGGGGGGGATTTCCTAAAATGAATAAGCTTCCTCTTGTGTATTTTATACTACAGAGCAAGTTTAAATATTCAACCACAAAGTAGAAATAAAAGAAATATGTCGTTACAAGTATATGACATTATTGTTACCTGTCGTTCCTCTCCTGATATCTCTCAACAATTCCTCTATAATCTTTTGTTTTTCATCATAAGTGATATTTATTTGACATCCCAGAAAATAATCAATTTCTGCACTAGATGCACCCAATGCTATCAATGTTTGTTTGATATCTTGATACTTTTGTTTGTAAACATTTATTGGTAGCGGTTTAGATGGATAATGAACAAGAAAGTTTCTAAATTCTTGAAGAGCTTTCAGAATCTTGTCATTTGGATCCTTTTTTAACTTTATGATCTTCAACATTAAACTCAAATCATAATCATCTATATTACTTCCTTGGGCAGGCGTTCCAAATAATATTTGCCATTGATCAGGAAATAATTTCAATTTCTTCTCATATGGCAATAAAGCATTGTAAAGTTTGACAGGATCTTTTGGAAAATGCGTATGAAATATTTTCTTTGCATATTTCAATCCTATCTTCTTTGTTAAAACAATTAACCATAGATGATTTTCATCGATAATGTCCACAATAATATCTAGCGGTATATTTCTGTTGGAAGCCATTATTTATCCTAAAATATTAAATAATTGCTTACTAACAAACCATTGTTTCAATGTTGATCTCACTGTGCCTGCAGGTTGTTAATCATGAATATTAATTTCCAGGCGAAAGTCAAAAGGATTTTACCTTCTGTGTGTATATTGTACGGGTATATCCTTTACCGTCGAAATAATTTTACTAACCATCCCTTTCTCGACATTGTATTTTCTTATACGCTCCACCTTTTTATAATTAGCGTCCTTTCAAATCTTAATCAAATATGCAAAAACTTGTTTTCAACGTCGTTCTAGCGTGCAACGTCGTTCAACGTCGTTCATTACTGCGGAGGTTAAACATTCGCGTTTAAAACTAATGCGAAGAAGAGTTAGGTAATACATGGCTAATTAGAAGAGTTCGTTAATACATGAAAATTGGTAAAAAATATCGGTATCATTTTCGAAGGTTTATTTTTTATACCTGGTTTACACTGTATTATTGCATGAATGGAAGATACGTGTCAGATAGTTGCTTTAAGGATAGTGCTGTCCAACCTAGAAACCTATAAACTCATGTTCACTATTTTATAAATGTCTCAAAACCTGTACATTCTTTCCCGAGAAAAGTAAATATTCTCTGAAAAATAATAAAATGCTCTACATAATTAGCGTATTCGCTGTTTATTCGGCTGACTCAAAAAGAATGAAAATATATTGAAACTCACGTGTTGTTTTTATGTTTTTCCATTTTCTGCGAGCTCCAAGTGACCGCAGCAACTATTAAATTTTTTGCGGATGTTCATTCCACCAATGAGTTTGTTGTAGTCTGGCCATTTATCTCTAATTCGAACTAATTTGCCTTCTCCTTTGGAGATTTGTGATTTTGGTAGATTGTATTATATAACTCTAATAAGTACATTTCATTTCTACGTACCTGCTGCGTAAATCTGGATCTCCACTAGGCCAAATGAAATCCGCAGGGGGTGGGGATGATAGCTGAAAATGTTATTCAAAGGCAAAATTCAGTTACATTTCCCTTAACTGAATTTTCAATTTGGTCACGTTTTTCCATACCAAAACTTCAGAAAATTAAAAGCTACAGTAAATTTGGAGCGTATTTGTAATTAACTTTCGCGCATAGCTCTTAATGACAACGTCATTAATTATGATCACGTCTTTGTTACCAGATCTTTTTTCAAGTAAATAAAATACGTGAATAATTTTGATTCGAAAGCTTTCAATATCACAGTATGGTGGTTCTGTTAAAAGTATCAGTAGGGTGGCACAATTTGCCCCACGACTTTGGGGTCCTAAAATGCTTAGGGCTAAAATGTACCTCCATGGATTATCTGCATACACAACTGATTCACCATTGTAAAACAACGACAACTGTCCTTGCCGACATTCGACGTCATATGAATTTCGAAAAGACCTTGTTTTGCCCACATAGATGCGCATACAAATTAAATTTCTAAAACATTCCCAAATAACATACATACCACATCTAACCATTATCAGAAAAATAAAGACAGAAAACATTTTATAAGCCTTCGCAACGTACATCTAATCAACAACAATTACGAAAAAGACAAGATTTTATCGTCAAAATAAATAAACACGTCTGTTGGTTACAAGTTATCTGCTCACAACTAAACACAACACGGCAAATAAGAAATACAAACGTTGTTTTCCCATTGCGAAATATATTGTGAATTATAACTATTTACGATGTTTTTCTTTAGTTGTTATCCAAGTATCGGTCGTCAAAATGGTCGTTAAGAGATATCAATTACTCTTGGATGTGAGTCTAAAAATACACATCATTCACTTGGAATGTTTCACGAACAGACACGACTAGATAGAGATCTATATGTTCAAGTGCTATGGTATTATCAAATGTAATTGATAGAGAAGAAGTAATTGTAATTGATTGGTTATTCATACCAAATAAACCAATAGTATCAAAGAATCCATATTATTAAATGCTCGTTGATATAATATAACACCATTTTAAGGCGGATTTACACTAGACGAATATTTGTTCGTGCGAATTCTAAATGACGCCATTACGGCGATGTCTTCTCTTAGGTGACGTCAATTTAAACCAATTTAACAGCTTTATGAAGAAGTTTTGCGAACTAATACGTCTACACGTATGTGTTTTTTTAGAAGAAACCTAGTAATCAAAGTTTCTTAAATTTACCAAACTTATAGTACAAAAAGTTTCTTAAAAGGTTTCTTAAAAAGTTTCTTAACAATATTATCATCATCCGCTACAAAGTCCTCCTCTATCTCTTTAATATTTCCTACCCGATGAATTACACTTCTTCTAAGGAGTTGAACTTAAATACATAAAGTTGTTTTATTTCATATTTTTGTACTTTTTATCTTGATGCTTTCTCTTCACCTACTCAATATACGGTAAGATTTCTATAAAGCGGACACCATCATTTGTGTAGAAAAAAGTGTCCATCTTAACGAAGTGTCCGCTTTATAAAGAGGATTTAAGAGAGTTTCATAAGCAGTGCATCAGAAAGTGTCCGCTTTGTAGTAATTTAATTAACAAAAATAATTAATCTTACATTCTTTTATGAAAGTTTCTTACAAAAGTGAGGAAGTACTTAAAGTTTCTTAACTTTTTATGAAATCTATCAATAGGATTTCCTATAAAAAAAAATACACGTTTGGGAAGTCCCTCTTTTATGCAGTTGTTTGACTGTGTTAGCTCTTGAGAGTTTGTTTTATTAATCACAGCGTCAAGGACAACATATTTAGGGATTCATGCTTTTACAAAATATGGAGGGATGCATTTATTTTCATGAACTGTGTATTACCATATAAGGAGATATTGCAGATGCGCACGTCATTAAAACTAACAATCATGTAGCCAATTTCAGGGTTTATTCTAGGTCATTTATCTGCATATACATATGATACTTTATTATAAGTGCTGGAAAGAACTTTGACATGTATAACCATGAAATAATAGATTCTTTACACTTTCCGTATGATTGTCAATAGTGTGTTACTATTTTAAGAGGGAATATACAAAAAGTGGTTGCAATACATTAGAATCAATAGATAAACCGTCAAGAACGATTTGTAATAGAAGAAGAATGAGTAAAATTTACATGAAAACGATTTATATTATATGTGTTAGAAAAAGAAAACTAAACGAAAAAAGGTTTGTACTCATTATAACTCCAGTAGACAAAGACTTGTTCAAATTTCGCAGTAAAACGCTAGAACAACGTTGAGCGACAAGTTTGAACAAGTTTTTGCCACTAAGACAATAGCTACTAAGTTTGACACGCGAAGTTGAACGTTGATTCTATGTCGTAATCCTCTAAACTTAGTGTAAAGAAATGTAAACTAATATGTTTAGAATGACGTCAAGGAGAAGTCATGTGACACCAAGGTGAGGTTGATTTGAGAAAATGATAAAATTCACTTCTCAGAAATAATATCAAAAATATTTCTTACGTGAAATTAAAGCCACCTAAAACATTTCTTAGGGTCCATTTTTTTCATACATAAGAATGTCCACCCAGTCCACCGTTTCCACTTTTTTCATTTCTTTCATGCATTTTGTGGAAAAAAATATGTCCACCGTTTACGGTCGACATTGTGGAGACGGAAGATTTCAGCTTAGATTTCACGGTCAAACTCTTCTTCAACCCAACGTAGCGAAATAACTATTTCTTTCGTACCATTATTGGTTAAAAGTATGAGATTTATGCAAAGGGAAAACGAGGCTATAATTGCATAAATTATGTGGCTTGGGGAAATATTACATAATTATGTAAAACAAACAGGACTGACGCAAAAAACAACAAGAAAACGAAAGAAACGAAGCGAAATTCACAGAACCAAAGTTTACGGAACAGTAATAATTAAATAATAAAAAAATAAATAGATAATTATTAAAAATGACTTCCACACAGTGGACTGAGTTGTTA
>JAULBZ010002206.1:0-19382 GCA_032360805.1 Neoturris breviconis
CCCCGGGTTATTTATCAGATAGAGATTGTTTGTGTTGTCTTTGTGAGTCCTGTATCGTCTATTTTGTGATGTCCAAATGGTAACTATCACCTTTGTAAGACCTTTTGCTCGTAGTGTTGGTTCCCCTTCAGTAGTGTGTACTTATTTACTCATAGATTTATATTTCTATTGCAACCTCGTTCCCAGGGCTTCTTGCCTTTTCGAACACGCCGCTCTTCCGTGTTCAAAAAGGCAAGAAGCCCTTAGAACGAGGTTGATCTCTATTGTAGTTTCACTGCTGATAAAATAAATATCTTATCTTATCTTATCTATTGAAAGTTTCTGACTTTTTCCAACTCTCTGAGACACAAATTGTGAACATTTCAGCTTGATTACGTAAGCGGATCAAAAAATATAGTCACAACCTGAGACACCTATTTGTTCTACAGTACAAAGGGAAATTCCATATAACTCAACGATTCATAATTTTGCAATAACTTGTGTTTGAACATAGATATATTTTATATATCTATGGTTTGAATTAAACATGAAGGTTTGGATCACATGACTAACCCGTTTTCCCCAATTTTTCCGAAATTTTGAAAATCGGATTCTTTTTAGATTTTTGGGCGATAATTGTGATAGTTTGCAATGATTTTGTTAAAAACTCAAAAGACATAGCTGTCTAAAACCGAAATCAGTAAGGAAAAATGTTATCTCACCAACATACACATTTAAGCAAAATTTGCTATTTTAAATTTTTTGTGATGGCGTCATCGGAAAAATGTTGACATCAGCAAAAAATATATATTCCAAACTATTCCTTTCATGATACACTATTAGCCTGCCGCCAAGTTTCATCGCTATACTATTACTTCAAAAGTTATGAAGGGAGCGGAGAATACCCCTCCCCCGGAAAATAAATCCCGGGTAAGAACGGGTAAGAAAATCCCGCTACAAAGTGCAACTTTGGTGCTCAGTGAAGCGTGCTTTTGGAATTGCTATTTCTGCGCGAATGATGAATCTGGTTTAAAGATTCATAGTTGGGAGGGCTGGTTTCCGTTTATAATAATAGATTACACCAATTTCTAACTAGAGTTTTATAAAGTATATAGAAACCATTCTAAAGCGTCATATTCTTAACAGAATTTGATTGGTTCAAAGTTAGAATAATTATATTATTGTCCAATCAATTAGCTATCTTTGTGAATATATTACCATAATCATCACCGCATGGCCTGGCTTTTGCTGCTTGGTGTACAGTGTATATCGCAGCAGTTTAGCAAGAGATTGGAAAGGAAGGCGAGACGGCGAATCCGCGCAGGTGAATTATTGAACACGTTTCATTTGCTTTCTGCAATATTTTTTTTTTGTATGAACTGAAATCAAACGTTACTTATATGTTTCTTTATTCTGGAGAGTATAAATATTAACGCGGGCTATCCGATTTTATATCCGCAATGGCGGGTTGGAAGTACTGTACCATAAATTTTATCTAGTTCCACAGGAAAAAGTAATATCTATCCGGTAAATTGTTTCTCCTTGGGTTAATTTAATCCTAACTTCTTGATTCTTATGAAATTTGGAGCTAAAACTGACTGGAATTTGCACATATAGTTACCCTTTGAGTTGTGGAATTTGAGAACTTGGTTTTGTTTTTACAAAACTTTTTAAGACGCCACTGCAAATATTATTATTATTTTACTTCCAGACTGGAAGGTCGATGTGGTAGCAAATAAATAAGAGCCTACTTTAGTTACTCTATGATATACACATTAATTTTGCTTGGTCTTTGTTCATTTTCAGTCAGTCTCGCTTCTCTGTTAGTTAGTTTCGTTTTCACTGGTATTCGTTTATTATCAGTCCATGCATTACTGTACATGCTTGGCATTTGTGTATAGGCGGAGATTGGGCTGAGTTACAATTTTTTTTGGTTTTATAATAAACTCATTTAGCTATATAAGAAACTACGACACTTTTCTCTTGCATCGCATGTAAGTGAATTTACTATAAACTACTAATAAGGTGTTTAGGTTTGGCTGTTCGCAAATAACATACATAAAGCAATGTAAAGTTCATTGTCTAATAATTTTGAAGGGAAACCTTTGTTGCAGCATCTACATGAAAGGACATCAGAAAGAAAACTATTCCTAAAGCGTAGATCCCACCAGCAAGTTTATCTTCATTGCTCCTGACTTCTCAATATTGTCTTACACTTGTGAATCGTCCATATAAGTAATAAGTACAGGGGAGTTCAATGCCTCCCCCAAGAACCCAAGTTCCTTCTGGCGCTCTTTTTTTCCACCTGTTATCGTTGCTGTAACCTTGTATAATACGATACAGAAGAGGAAAATAGCGAGTACTAAATGGAAGAGGATGGTGACATTAGTGAACATTCTTCGAACTAAAGTTGTATATGTATTGTGTTACATGTTCTAGTTTATCATGACTCTAGTTATTTACATAAATAGTGTTTCATATAGCCCATCAAAAAAGCCTTGCGAACTAATATAAGCCCAGGGCTTCTAGTCGGAGTTTTATGGTATATTGTTCATATATATTGCTTAGGGGAGGAAGTGTAACAGACAGTTATTAAAGATAATCATCTAGTAGTAGTAGCGAATATGTGTTCTTAAAAAAGGTGCTGACCGTCAGAGGAAAGTTCTTATAAACTCTTGGCCTAACTGACTAAAATATTGTGATTCTAAGATCTACGGATTTGGCGTGTATTTTAATTTACAGTAGCGAATTTAAGCAGTGTAAAAACATTAAGTAAATAACAGTATTCATTACTTTAATGAAATAAATATATGTATATATCTATCTATCTAGATTAGTTTAAAGGTAGCAGCTCACAATGACAGGAAGAGCAAGAGGTCGAGCCAGAGGTAAGAAGTTAAACAATTATCTAGCATACACATCTTAAAGTAGTGGGAGGCAATTCTGTCAGTTCAAATTAAAAGTTAGACTTAATTCTAAATAACATAAAGAGGTAAAACTTAAGAGCTGTTTTCTTTTTCTTCCCGCTGAAAATTAAAAATAGAGCCTTTTTATACCACGAAATCGTTGAACCTTTACAAACCGCGCTTGCATTGCGAAGACTGGGTTATAATAATAAGAATGACGTCACTGAGTTTAAAAAGATTTAGCATGAAGCGAGAAGCAAGTGATGATTCTTGCTCTGCTGAAATATTTTTCTTTTTGTTGATTTAAATAAATAAGTTATGGGTGACGGAGATGAATTTTCAAGTAGTTCTTCAAGTTCTGCAAGATCTGAGAAAAATATACCGGATATTTATGTTACAAATGTTCAACTTGGAACCAACGCTTTCGAATATTTTTAAGAGCTTGTGATTAATACAACACACTTCCCCCTGGGAACAAATTTTGGAGATAGTCCCATAGTACATCCGAAGGAAAAAATAAATTTCTCATTCTTATTCTCCCTTCCTAGTAGGCAAAAACTTATTCAATGTCTGCAGTAAAGAGTAAATACACTCGAGTAGAATAGTGTCTTTACTGCAGACTTCGGACAAGTTTTAGCACATGAGCACTAACTTTGCTCAGTTATGTTTATAATAAATTTTAATCAATAAATGATACTTTTTGATTGTACAGTATTGGATCAATTTGTCATTCTTGCTTCCCAAGCCTCAATATAACAGTTGGACATCACATGTGGATGAGTATTTCTGAGTACAGCTTTCAGCATTAAAGCTGATAACTGTACTCTGAAAACACTCCTCCACAGTTAATGTCCGACCATTATATTGAGGCTTGCTTTCTGATTTTATTTAATCAGCATGAATGATATTTTGGGTGTTTTGTGAATCTATTGAGAATTCAGAACAAATTATAGCATTATGTTTAACAATTAATTTAAAATCATGTGTTTAACTAATGTAATTAATAGTATCATTACACTAAACGATAAGATTTAAAACATTGTGTTTAAAGTGTATTAAATTTAACAACCTAATGTTATTAGAGTTGTCTAAATTTAGAATTATTCTGCAAGGGAAAATGTCTAGCCGAAGGATGTCCTCAAATTGGAGATTCCACTGTACGAAAAATCTGAATACATGCAAAAGTTTGATGGGGAGTTTAAAAGGAATAGTGAGGCCGAAGTATTCAGAAATGCAGTCGGCCCTCTGAATCCACGACGGCGTTCGGCAATGCCGTCATAATTGCGGTAGGTGTATCAATCTACGTCGGGAAAAATTTGCTGTCGAGAGTGTTGAGACGTATCTGTAAGACTTGAGTTTTTATAACAAAGCAGGCCTGGTCAGGAGTATAATGGCTGGCGTGTGGTCACCAAACTCCTAGATTTTGCTTGGCGTGTGGTCTTAAATAATGCTACCCAAGTTGTGTGGGGAAAAGTATTACCCAGGCCTTCATAAATTACGTGCAACGTGCACGCAAACAACAGTAACGTACACAAGCGCTGGGCAAATAAATGTCAATGTTATATTATCTTTTCCATGAAAAACTACGAACATTTGTTAGCATGTTCAACATCATTGTTAATAAAATAATTCCGACGCAAACGTTATAAAACATGCAATACAACGAATGAGCAGGCCGTTGTAAAGTCGGCAAAATAATGTTCAGTGAACTTTGTACTAACATTATTTTCATGACTTTGAACAGATATTCGAACTAATGATTTCCAACTCATTTTAACGAAGGGAACGGGACATTTATGAGTCAAACTAACGATTTCCAACTCATTTTAACCAAGTGAACAGGACATTTATGAGTCAAACTAACGATTTCCAAGACATTTTATCAAAGGGAACGTGAGAACTACGATTCAAACTAACGGTTTTTAACTTATTTTAACAAAAGGAACGCGAGATTTATGAATCGAACTAACGATTTCCAACTCTTTTTAGCTAACAGAACGGGAATTATACAAGTCAAACGAACATTATTTTAATTTTAGTCGTAAGTCATTACAATAATTTTTACGTGCATGTGAATAGGGAATAAACATATTGTTTTATAATCATGGCCATAAAACAAACATTCTATTTTGAATAGATATATCTAGACATTTTCTTTTCACGTGTGCTTTTCATTATTATAACAAAGGGCAAAGATTTGTTCAAAGTCACCAGTTAAGATGATAGAACACCTTCATTCGACGTTCTTCTAGCATCTTTACAGCGGAATTGGCGGAAGTTTTTAGAATGACAGCGGGAATTACTCATGCCTTCAACTTTGATCCTAGACTGTTTTCTATTATTAATTTATAATAAGTTCAATAAGTTACTTCTCTATGTATGTCTTTATTTAACAAACTATCAACAAATTACCTGAACAACCAAAGGAACTTGTGCGCGTAAAAGTAAAATAGACTACTACCACAAGAACTTTAAATGGATAAGCAATACTTGTTATCTGTAAGACTTGAGTTTGATAACAAAGTAACAAGTATTGTCTTATCCAAGTTCCATCTACTGCATTAACTTTAGTTCATCACATTACAGTGGTAACTTTGAACAAGTCGGAAAAGGTTGTTAAATTGTTTATACAAACCTAGATTGATTTGATTTGCTTCGTAATTCTCCCGTTTTTATTCGTTAAAATCACTTGGAAATCGTTAGTTCGTCTCATATAAGTCCCGTTTCGTTCGTTAAAAATCGATCATCCCGTTTTCTTTTCTAAAATGAAAACCAATTTGATCATCCTAATGCCGAAGATATCGCATTTGTTTAAAAAGTTATGCAAAATTTAATAAGGAAGGGGGGGGGGGGGCAATATACCTCCCTTCCCCTAGGGCTTAGTCAATATTGCTATAGCAATTATACTTTGTATTTTTACTCTCTGGCTCATGTACAATTTAAGTATCTTTTACAGTGGTACCAAAATAATTTTATAAATTTATTTCAAAGGTAGAGGACGGGCCTCGCAAGAAGCTCCAAGGCCTGGAAATGAACAGCCGCCTCAGCCACAACAAGCAAGTGGTGGTCGTGGAAGATCAAGAGGAGCCACACCCGCACCTCAACAACAAGCACCTCAACCACGAGCAGCAGCTCCAGTACAGCAAAAAGTTCCCACTGAACAATTGGCAGCAATGAAAGTAAAAGATGAAAAAGAACCTCAGACCGAAAGAAGACAAAAAAGAAGACTTGGTAAGACTCGTTAACACGAAGTATACAGGATTCAGACAAAATCTGGAAAATCTGGAAAATTAGCTGTTTTAGTAATATTCAGGGAAAACTCAGGGAAAATGGTTCTTTCACTTTAGTTTGCAATAAGTGTCGTGTTCTGATGAACTAATTTATTTTGAGAAAAAATTGTCCCCTCTACAACTTCTGATGAAATCATGCTGTAGTGTTCAAACTTCCCAGAAAGTTAGATCAACCCATATAATTAACTTTTTAGCAAAAACAGGTGGTGCAGAAAAAAAAATTCAGTAAAAATTTATTTTCTTTCAAACTATACCAAAATGATTTTTAAGTAAAAATTATAAGAAAATGCCGTTCCGCAATATATATCTTTGCACCCGAACAGACCCGGAAGAAAATTGAAAGTGGGGGCAATCGTGTTTTGGGGTGATTAATTCTTAAAAACCGCAAAACTTTTCTGTGAGTTACATTTAATTTCGAGAGGTGCACCACAAGAAAAAACAAACGAAGCACTCAAATCATGTGTAAATATGTAATCATATATAAATGTTTGGTCTAAAAGCTGTTAAATCCATTAAGGTTCTTCAACATTTTAACGAACTTGAATAATGGTTCATTCCAAGAGGTGAAGTCAACTTAACAAAAACAAGTTTCGTCATTCAAGAACATTACATTAATTACAATAGCAATTTTATTTTTCAAGATATTTAATATGAGCCCAACTGTATTTTGACCTAAATCTTTTTTAACCCCAAGCATTATTTTACAGTGCTTTAAACTTTCTATGCGGACTCGACTTTGTAACTCATAAAAAAATTAGGAGAATTGTTGTAGATGAATCTGCCCCCGATATATACCTGTCAAATATCTTTTTTGATGCTTTTGCATTTCTTTTTTAGGGGAAGAAAGTAATGTTTTAAAGCTTCGTACAGCTGATCAAGTCACTGAAGGGACTGCTGGAAAGTCCATCAATATTGTATCTAACTTTTTTAAAGTTAAAAGGCTTCCAGCGTTCGGTGGTTTGCATCAATACAATGTAAGCTTTGATCCAGACATCCAGAGTTCCCGTTTAAAATCAGCGTTGCTTCATGATTTTGATGAAACATTAGGCACTACTCGCATATTTGATGGCATGACTATGTTTTTACCTCGCAAGATAGAAAATATTTCTCGCGCTGTGAAGACACTTCAGGGAAATGATATAACTGTAAAGATTATGTACACTAATGCTGTTCCAGAAAATTCTCCGTCCGTTGTACAACTCATGAACATACTGTTTCGCAAGTAAGTACAGTAGTGTGTTTAATTGTGCTTTAAAGAGAGTAATTATGATCGGTAGATTTTACACCCTTAATGAGTGCGATTTCCATACTCACGGTCAACCTAAGTAAGTAAAATTGATTGAACAGGTCAACAAAAAACATGTCAGCCAAATAACTGAATTTACATATTTACTCTCAACGGGTCGCACGGACTGTAGGTTTAATCAAAGAAATATGGTAAGCAACTAGAATCTAAATTAATTAAGGACGGCACGCTGATGGCCCAGCCCAATATCCAGAGGTGTTTTGATAGCGTATAGGCGCCCAAAAAATAAATAAAATAAACAACATGACTCCCTACTTGTCTGCTAAACGACACGTCAACAAATAAATAAGCCAATAAATGAATAAGTAAATAATTAAGTAAGCAGATCTTCGTAAGATGATATTTATGTTAATTAAGTAAGATAGTAGATATATTGTTGTGAAATTGTAAAGTTTCGATCGTGAAGAACATTAACATGCAAACAAAACCTTGTCCAAATACATAGTTTTGACTAGACCTAAACACGTTTTTTTAGTACTGGGTGAAAAACCACTAAACCTTGACTTTATTCATCTTGGAAATTCATCACGGGAAACGTATTTTCCGCCTATCAAAGTAAGTTCTCAGTAATTTAAAAAACGCTGTCCCCCAAAAAACTCTGGATATGGCACTGGCTGGCAAAATATTTAGGTCGACATTGCCGTTCTGAGCAACTCTGGCGGTCGGCAATTCAGAATTAAGTTGCCGACAGATATATATCAAGCGATACTAAGTAAGGCAGTCCTTAATTAATTCTCTGTTTGCCGTGCTGACTGACCCAAAAAATATGGCGCCGCGTCAAAAAAACTTTAGCTCGCAAATTTCAAATATCAGAAGAAAAAACGTATATACTACCTAAAAATTACCGACTCCCGTTTTTTCGTGAACATCTCATGCGTTATAAATATCATAATACTTAAATTAATTCCTATTCAAAACTAAAAGGTTTGTTTCTTTTATTCCTAAGCGTCAAGCAAACACAGGCATTCAATGCCAAAACAAAGTCTGACGAAATTACTCTGTTTGTCGGATTTATGCGAGAAGATTGAGTGAGAATGCAGATGGTTATGATTTATCAGCTTTGTCCAGAAACAGGTGTTCATTTCTTAAATTACGGCGCCGAATTGTTCAATTTCAAGGTCTTTGTGTGCAATTAAAAACATTTGATGAAAACGACAACATTGTTCTTAAAATTATGTTCGAAAGTAAAAATCTATTGTTCAAAAGTTATGATGCACATACTTGAAATAATTTTTAAACGTCGAACTATTGCCGGACTTGATTTAATGTTTATACAAAAATCAATACGAAATAAATTTTGTGTGACTTGAGTCTTGCGTATAAATACGAATTAAAAGAAAAGTGATAAAAAATGTCTGGAAAAACGGTAACACTCTTTGCAAGGTATATAGGATGTACGATGTACAAACGTTGTAAACATATCCTGGTGGTGTACGTATTATGGAAAGTTATTTTGATTGACGAACTTCTTTCAACGGTCTTGATGTACGTGATCATACTTATTGTAAAAGAAACGTGTACGGACTTCATAATTTTATAAAAATCGCGAGCGCACGCATGTATGCCTATTGGTGCAGCCCCCTGGATAAAATTCAAAGATAATGCATTCTCATTGGTCCGATATATTTCCCTAGCGAAGTATTTTGCCTTGTAGAAATCTACCTTTATTTAACCTTAAGAGTCCCGTGATCGAGGTTGATTTAACTGTACACCAAGTTCCAGGAAAACTCAAAATGGCTTCTATAAAACGATACGGAATAGGAGAGAAAAAAATCTTATCTGTAGTAACTTTACAGTGAATATTTTTTTGTATCTAATCACTTCCAAAGAAACTGAGATTATCTGAAAAAAGGTCGGCATTTATTCCATTTTTTGAAAGATAGGTCGGCATGGAAATAGATTATTTTCAATGTGCCGACCTGAAACCATGTCTACGTCGGCTGCCGACCCCCGCAGACCATACGTTGACATTGCCGAATGCCGACCTCGAATCCAAGGGCTGTATACCTATGAATAATTCGTAACGTCAGTGTACCCGAGCATATAATCACTGAAGACAGTGATTTTTGAGCTTAATTTCAGGCTACAAAAAAAATCCTGTCTCTGCAGTAATTATTTGATCTTCTAAAAATTTGTTCCATTTCAAATGTATGTTCTTCATAATTTAGACAACTGCGAGCATTAAAAATGCAACTTATTGGAAGAAATTATTTTAATCCAGATAAGAAAATTGATGTACCTGCACACAAACTTCAAGTTTGGCCTGGTTTATCTACATCCATTTTGCAATATGAAAAAGATGTGATGTTGTGTGCTGATGTTACACACAAAGTGTTAAGACAGCAATCTGTATTAGAATTTCTATATGAGATTCATAGTTCAGTTGATAAGAACAGATTCTACGATACTGCACAAAAGAAACTTATTGGTGAAATTGTCTTGACCAGGTTAGTGTGGTACTTAAATGTCTACAAATAATCATGCATTCAAGCCTCAATATAACAGTTGGACATCATTCGGCATATTTATGTTGTATGTGAAGAAGGAGGATGATGCTGCTGCAAAAAGAAAATATTTTATAAATATTTTCTTTTTTACATCGATTTAGTGTTTGTTTATGGCCAGATATGATAACACAGTTGTCAGAATTTTCAAGTCACAAGAAATCTCAATATTGATCCTTCATATTTTTATTCAAGTTTTTTCATAGCTAGTAAAAGTTCAGAAATAAAAAATTATTTCCTACAAGTTCCGCAAAATGTTGCGGATGAACATTCCTAGAATATTTCATGGTGACTTATTTTCATGAATTGCCCCCAAAATCTGCAAAATTTAATCTGTTTGAAGTAACTTTTGGCATACAGGGTGGCTACTGTGTGGAGTTTTTAGAAAATCGCCCGCGCAGTAGTTTTAACATATAAACAAAAAGAGAAAGGTACTGGAATAACCCCGGTTATCATTCAAAAAATAAGTGTGCCAAGTTTTACCGATTTAATTTACAATTCAAACAATAATATCGATATTTCTTTTAAAAAAAATTAAGACCAAATTAAAATTTATACTTTAAAAATACGATTTAGAGGTATTTAGAATTTGTGCGCAGAAAGGTTTTTTTTAACGGGGAGATCGTTAAAATGTCTTCAATTGAGTGCACCCTTTTGAAGGTCACCAGTACCGAAAAGAATTTCCACGCAAAAAAAAATTAATTTAGACCAAAATGTTCCTTACAGTTAGTACTAATATCGTGTCAAGTTTCATGGTGTAATCCCCCCTAGTGTTGAGTAGCGCCTGAAAAGCCTAGTCTTAATAGGGTTGAACTTATATCTATAGAATTGTAAACAAAAAGTTTAAATGATTTTACTGTGACCAACAAAATGCTCTTTTATATATAAACTTCTGAAGCCATGCAGCTTCTTTTATACATTAGAAGTAAAGACACTGGATGTAGCACAAATAACATTACATCAACCTAACCAATGTTTGTTATGATTGGCTCGAAATCTGCAACTTTGTTGTTAAGCCAAATAAAAAGTTTAAATGCACTTTTAGCCATAAAATGGCCAAATGCAAATGTTCTTTACCATGCACGCAGGGGTTACTTGCTAAGTCTAGTCAAAGTGTGTTTTAAAAAACAGCGGGCACACAAACACCTGGAATTCTATTTATAATTTTTAGTGGCCACCCAGCCAGACTATATTACAATTTCGCCAAATTGTGTCTTTCAGGTACAATAACAAGACTTACAGAATTGATGATATTGATTGGAATAAACATCCCACTGATACGTTCACTAAAGCAGATGGTTCCACAATATCTTTCGAGAAATATTATGAAGAAATTTATAGTCGAAAGGTGAAAGATCAACTTCAACCCCTACTGATTTCCCGTCCCAAAGATAAAGACAAGAAAAGAGGAATGACTGGGCCAATTCTTTTGTTACCTGAATTTTGCTCCATTACAGGTAATACAACAGTGGTCGAATTAATCACTGAATGGATTTTTTTTTAGCACATAACTCATCCTCAAAGTCATTCCTCCACAGTGACTGTTTGCTCTTATTTTGACCACCGTAATATAGTGATTAAAATAAAGAGTAAATAATCACTGTTAAGGAATTTTTGATCAAGTTTCTTTTCTTTTGGTCAACCAACAATAATAAACTGGGAAATTCAGCAATCATAGTGTTGCTCAATAACTCCAACAGAATAATGTAGCTTGGATACATCAAAACAGTAACAAATTCTCAACGTTTCATATTTGTGAGATTCTAGTCTCAACAAATCAATGCATAAATACATTAACGCATTTCGTGTTGATGAATTCTGATGTCGATGTATAATAAGACAGAAGACCGACCTTTGTCTGTTGATTAGGCTAAAGATCATCTGCCCTAATTTCAAATAAATTCCTTACAAATGACATTGGTGTGGTGATAACATTGTCCTCTATAAGACAACTGTGGTGCTTATTTCAAAATTGAACTAAAACAAACTGCTTTCATTAAGAAAATACAGCAAAACTACCTTCAAATATGATCATTTTATACAACGGTTATTTTGAAAAATCAATATGTAGTTAAACAAGTAAATGTCTGGACTCGGCAAAAACTGTTTGACTGACATGATGTGCGTGCAACAACATTCAAATCGTGAGGAATCTACTGTCACTAACAAAACTCTTGGGCATCACCTGTGAAGAAGATACTTTGAGTTGGTAACAAAGCTTTTCCAAGGATGATGTACGGAGATTCAAGCCTTAACTGATTTCTGTTTTTATTCAGGTATATCTGATGAAATCCGTCAGAACTTTTCTGTTATGAAAGATCTTTCTCAGCATACCAGAATAGGTCCAGCAGGAAGAGCACAGAATTTAGAACAGTTTATGGGTGACCTAAATAGCAATCCTGAAGCGCAGAAAGAACTGTCGCAGTGGAACTTGGAATTTGATAAAACTTTACTCAAAATGACAGGAAGATCTTTACCACCAGAGGGTAAGTAGAATAACCATAATTTTTTTTTTTGTAAGAACCGTGTCGTCAACATGAATATTTACTCATTTCAACTATTGTTATTGATCTTCTAATTTTCCATTATTTTTTATATTATCGCTGAAAGAACAAACATGTGTATTAAAACAATTTCCATGTCTTTGATATTATTTTTATGTATGTGTTTTACTTTTAGCAATGTTCCAGAAGAACGCTAATTTTAGCTATAAGCAAGCAGATGCTGATTGGTCGAGAGAAACTCGTGGGAAAGAATTAATCTCTACAGTTAACATGACTAAATGGGCTTTATTATATACTCAGAGGGATTCTAATATTGCTTCTGATTTCACACAAACATTAACGAAAGTTTGTGGACCAATGGGTATGCAAGTAGCTCAACCGGCAATGTAAGGATGCTTTCAAGCCTCAAAACAACTGTTGTGCTTCACCGGTTGAGAGAGCTGTGTTCAAAACACTCCTCTAGAGGTGATGTCTGGCAGTTTGATTTTTAAAGCTTATGTTCTCATAATAAGAGAAAGTAATCCAAGCGACAGAGTCCAGATGTTTAAAAGCTGCTTGGATTAAAACTACTTTCTACTAATAAAATGTCCTGAAGGATCATTTAATTTAAGATTCAAATAACTGGGCCCATTGTTTAAAATAAGAGCACTGAAGCGATGCTCAAAAATCCCTCTTCCACAGTGAGTATTTGTTATTTCAAACGCTAGAGCACTGCAGAGAAGATCTACTCTTTTTTATACCCTAAATGCTTGAATGAGCTCCCCTACCTACAGTGTTTAAATATATTATAAACGGCATGTCCCTGTAAAGGAGCATCTTCAGAGACTAATTTGCAGCCTGTTGGCTGCAAATTGGCCTTCAAAAATGCTCCTCCACAAGGGAATGCTGTCGTGAATTCAGAGGCCTCGGTAGTTATCTGAATATGTTCTGGGAAACGTTATTTTAAAGGCCTGACAATGATTTGAACGAAGTTGTGAATTTGGGTTTACATTTTAAATTTGCAAATTATCAGAAGAAATTCAAATTTTTGTTAGAAAATATTTATATGTCTTACATTTATCCAGGTGTCGATTGGGTGATGATTCGGCAAGAACATATTTTAATACATTAAAGGAACAGATCAAGGAAGATACTCAAATAGTAAGTACTACTCAAGGGTTAAAATAACTGCCGGCCATCAGTGTGGAGCAATGCTTTTTGCCCAAATTCACAGCAATGACCCTTGATTTATTTATTTGCATGTTTTTAAATAGAACACTCAGACTAGGCAATTGTTTTTGTTTTAATCCCAGACAATGTCTCCTCATTAGCCTTATTGACCAATATTTGACTAAGAAAGCAAAAGACATCTAGTTTGTATTTCCAAAGCATTTTGTGCTGGCAAACTTTTATTTTGTCAGCTTCTTTCTGTATTAGACAATCTATAATGAATGATATTGGTATAAAAATGACTGTTCAAAATCGATTAGCTTCAGGCTTTGTGGAAGAGTTTTATTTGAGGTTTTTAAAGCAGATATGAGAATAAGTTTTTGTAAATTAAGTCCTAATTTTGAAGTAAATTGTACTTCTGAAAATCTGAATGTAATTGCAAAGAGAAATACTTGCATTTCGTTTAATAAGATGCTTTTTTTTCTTTTCTAGGTTGTATGCATTGTTCCTAACAATCGTAAAGATCGTTATGATGCCATCAAAAAGTTGTGTTGTGTTGAACGACCTGTTCCTTCTCAAGTTGTTGTGAGTCGTACTCTAAGCAAAAAACAAATGTTGATGAGTGTGTGCACAAAGATAGGCATCCAATTGAATTGTAAATTGGGGGGAGAAGTTTGGGCTGTTGATATTCCCTTGAAAAACCTTATGGTTGTTGGTTTTGATGTTTACCATGATTCTCTCACTAAAGGGAAATCCATTGGTGGTTTTGTTGCCAGTACAAATAAATATCTCACTAGATACTACTCAAGAATAACTTCGCAAACATCGCACCAGGAAATCTGTTCACAACTTAAAGTATGCATGACTGGTAAGGCTTACCTACTTTTTCAATGCTAGAGCAAATAATCATTGTGGAGGGGTGATTGGCACACAATCACTCTCCCACAGTGATTAATTTTCAACACTTCTACAATCTTTATTTCCTCACATGGTTTGCCTACCATCATGCTGATGCTTAATTGTAGAGTTATGCTTTTTTAGCATAGCCTCGAGCTATGCTCAAAATACACTCTTCCACAGTGATTATTTGTTCTTACTTTAAACATTGTTGGTATTTACTAGGTGCATTAAAGAAATTTAATGAAATTAATGGTCAACTCCCAGATCGAATTCTTGTCTACAGAGATGGTGTTGGTGATGGTCAGGTACAATTCCTTAAATTGCATGTTGCTGTGTTGCAAGCCTTCAAATAATTGTTGGGCATCACCCGTGGAGGAGTGTTTTCTAGTACAGCGTACTAAAAAACCTCCACAGGTGATGCCTGACCATTATTTTGAGACTTGTGTTGTTTGTGCCATTTAGGTTAATTTCCTTACTACAAAATTAGAATTGTCCTCGAAATTCGTTACCTGTGGAGGTCATTTATGTTCAAGTGCACTCTACTACAGGTGATAGCTTTCAAGGGCCGCTATTCACATATTCACTGGGCGAGTTATTTTCCAGCATAGCTTTAACTATTTTAAAATTGTGTTTTGTTTGTTACACTTGTATTATTGCAAGACTTTTTAATAGCAAATTTCATATTGACTGTTTTGGAATTATTTTTATATAAATTGAAAGAGTGGCAGGGAAATTGAAGTTAAAAAGTTGCTTAATTCGTTTCGAGTTATTAACTCGAGATTGATTTAGTTGCTTAATTTTTCTCCCGATATAACTCATGTTCCTCCATTGTGATTATCTAGTGTCTCTACAGCTGAATTTGAGTATTTTTTTGCCCATTGAATTGTTCAGCCACTGTATGCAGGACTAACCTACTGTAGCAAGCAATGCTCAAAACCCACTCCCACGGGGGTTATTCTTATTTCGAATACTTATGACTTACTTTATTTAGTTAAGAGATGTGTATGAGCACGAATTGCCACAGTTAAAGGCGGCATTCGCAGATGTAAAGGCTGAATACAATCCAAAGTTTGCTTTGATTATCGTTAAGAAACGAGTATCAACAAGATTATTTCAACAAGCTGGTAGTCAGTTTGCTAATCCCCCACCTGGTACTATTGTTGATTCTGTGGTCACGCGTCCTGAGTGGTATGATTTCTTCTTGGTGTCGCAATCTGTTCGTCAGGGTACGGTCACTCCGACCCATTTCAATATCATCAGTGATAATACCGGTTTAAAGCCTGATCATTTTCAAAGATTATCATACAAATTGTGTCATTTGTACTACAATTGGCCAGTAAGTAATGCTTAGTTTATTTATTTGGTTAACCGTATTAGTACTGAGCTTTTTAGGGCTCCGGGAAACGAGATTTATCAAGTTGACTAAAGGCTCAGAGATTTAAGACTTAGGGTCTTCGGTATTTTTGCAAACTCAACAAATTCTAGTACCCAGAGCCTTGGATCAAATTAGAATATTGATGCAGTTTGTCTTGCTCATCAAAATTTAAGGCTTTTTAACTCAGTTGAAATTCTGAATTTTACACGAATTCCACTTAGTTTTGAACAGCATTGTACAGCGTTCAGACAAACCTGGAAAATTAGATGTTTTTAGTGACATTCAGGGAAAACCTGGAGAACTCGGGAATTTGATTCAAATTTTCGGAACTCTTAGAATGGTTCTGTCACTCACTCCTTATATAATTTCCGATAAATGTTGTGTCCTGACGAACTTCTCTTTATTTGAAGAAATATTTTAAGATAATTCTTTGGTTTAGGTTAAAATTGTGTCTCAGTACACTTATAACTGCTCAGGGAAAAAGTATATTTTTCAACATAACGCTTATTTTTTATCTCTTGCTTTCATAATTTTGATTTTCTTTCTTTTTAGGGAACTATCCGTGTACCAGCACCGTGTCAATATGCGCACAAGTTGGCGTTTTTAGTTGGACAATCTATTCATACAGAGCCTGATTCACAATTAGCAGACCGATTATACTATCTTTAGTGTTTCAACTGTACAAATTCTTACGTTATTGCGGGACTAGCATTTGTAGCAATGCGTAATGTAGCAATGACTTTTATTGGTAACCGTATTGCATTTTAGTAGTTACAATGGCTATTATTATTTTTGCCATAAGTTATGTTTTTTCTAGAGTATTAATATGCTATGGAGTATTTTTAAACAGAGAGGATATTTAGATATTACATTTACTAAATATTAAGAGATATATTTTTTCAAACGTTGCTTCGCCCTGTATCCGTCCATAGTTCGAGGTGTCTAAGCCGATTCTCGACGAACTCTACTGTGCCCCATACCCACCCATTATCTCCGACAAAATCCTATTTCTCAACTAATCTCCGACAAAATCCTATTTCTCAACTAAAACTCACTCAAGTTGACTCTCCCGGCTCTCTTGCCTTGTGCGCCTTCCGCTCCTTTTGTTTGTCTTTTAACTGACAAGGTAGAAGTTTTATGTTGTGTATTATTATTTTTTTTTGTATATATTTCTACGAAAGGGTAGAAAACTTTTAACGGTGCGCGAATAGAGCGGGCATAGGTTACATTTAGTTACGCATATTCCTTGTATTTATATTTTTTGACAAAAAAAAGAAAATGGGTCTCATTTGTGCCTGATGTGCTTTTGCTACCATTTTTAGCCCGCCAAACAAAGGCTATTGCTATCACTTTGCGGCAGCATCTTCGTCCGACTTTTCTTAATAGACCATGTTCCCGAAATTTGGTACGAGCATTCGTGGCGATATTCTGGAAGAGCTCGCCAAGCAAAAAATGTATTTCAGCCACTTTAACAGTTTTAATTTGGTTATGTCATTCTAGGCAATATTACGAGACCTGGCCAATTTTTTCCGTCAATTTGGGACAGTATCGGTATTGCAATGTTATAAAAATGTAACTATCACTACAGGTAACTCTTCAGCATATTTCGAAAGCTTTTTAAATGTTTCTGGCTATTTCTTTATTTTTTACCGTGAATTTCAGCAAGCAGTGCACACCACAAGCAAAATGCAAATATATACATAGTTATTTCACACTTTTATAAGCAACCATATTATAAGCAGTCCGTACTCAGACAGTAAAAAAGAAGTTAAACTTTTATTACTTTAATGTGAGAAATTTTCGCGGGTTAAATTTTCGCGAGAGGAAGAACTCGCGAAATTTTATGGTTTTATTTTCGCAAATGCAAAATTTTGCGGGTTATATTTTCGCGAATTGGAAATTTCCGAAATTTTTGTGGGATAAATTTTCGCGAATTGATAAATTACATACAGTATAGCAGGTAATTATGTGCAACAACGGGAGGGGAAGAGGATGATTATACAGAATTCTAGAATAATCTATTTAATTTCATTTCAAATATATACATAACCCCTAAAGGTTAAATTTTATGAAACGTAAATTTTCATTGAATTCCAAACATTTGAGTTATTTTTGATTTTCCAACAATTTCATGGGGAAAAATGACGAGTTTTATTTTCGCGAATTGCAAAATTGGTAAAAATTTACAGGATTTATTTTCGCGAATGCGAAAAATTGGACCTTTTTGGGGTTTTATTTTCGCGAATTTGCCCGAAATTCGCGAAAATTTAACCCGCCAAAATTTCTCACATTAAAGTACATAATCATAAGCAACTTCATAAAATCCGATTTTTTATTTTGACCTTTGTGTCAATTCGAAATGCTAGTTACCTCTGTTTTTCTTTTTCCATCACAAACCTATATGATATAGTTGTGGGCTCAGGTCTTTCTATTATTTCTATTATATAATATACTACGTACCATTGGTGGAAATGTACAAGAATAAATAAACAACACAAAGAATTATTGACTCGCATCTTAATTCAAAGTTTTCCTCTTCACAACAATTTGAAACTTCGGTATATCATTTCATTATATTGTGTGGCTCTTGTGAAAAGGCGGGGTACTTATTTGAGTAGCATGTAAATAACGCAGACCAGATATAAAACTTAAAATGGTGGTCAAATATTAAAAATGAAATGACGCTGTTAAAAGTATTTTAAAATCAGTTATGATTTACAGTGCAGAAAGAGCAACTTAAACCATAAATTAATACAAACAGCTACTCAGAGCCCAAAAAAGTAGGGTGCATGAAGGGCGCCCAAAATCAAAAACGAATAAAAATATTCTCTCTGTTCAAACTCGGTATCAGCACCACAACATGTCTGAATCTGATGATTAGCTACTGTAGGTATTATGCGCTTTACCAGGATGAAGCAAGATGCAACAATTCTTTCAGATCTATCTATTAAGCATAAAGTTGTAGTTAAGTGGCTGGTGAAATTAGTAGAGCAAAGGTTGAAAAATCGAGCTCTTCCCTTCTTGTTCCAAGTGGAAATCATTTATATCCTTCCCGCGAAGCCATATTTTTTGAGCTGTGGAGAAATCGAACATGAGATCCGGTACAAAATTTTCGTGTAAACGTAACACCAGAACGGCATAGCCTACGATACTAGCCTAGGCATAGCGTTCTTTTGGCGTGGCAGTTCTGGGCCATCGTATAACACCGATGCCTGTGAAATATAATGTGCGTGCGAATTGTATAGATAAAAAGTTTACACGTGCGCAAATGCTGTAAATTACAATGCAACATATAGTTAACAGTATCGTGATCCATGTAAACAATCTCTAACTTGCGGCGGTCATTATTCAAATCGGCAACGAGAACAGTTGTTTTAGATAAGTGCGTGTGTTAACAACCTCGTTCCCAGGGCTTCTTGCCTTTTCGAAACACGGAAGAGCGGCAAAGAAAGCCCTGGCCTACGCCGGT
>JAULBZ010002207.1:0-19381 GCA_032360805.1 Neoturris breviconis
TATAATGTGTGTATGCAAATCATATTTATGTGCTTAGGTTTAACTTTCAGTTGATTTGGTGGGCTACTTTCAATACCGTACCTTTGATTTTACTTTTTTACAATAATTGAATTACATGTTTTACTTTTGTTGTAGATTTATGCGAAGGTAACAGTAGACGGTAAAACATACAAGGGTCCTATTTACTCTAAACCATTCAGTATCAAAGGTGGAATATCACTCAAAATTGCAATTGGTGCATCTGTTGGAGTAATTTTGTTTGTGGTGTTTATTCTTGTTCTTGGATTTTGTATCTGGAGAAAACGGCATCCACCATACTCGCAGGTTGTACGTATGGAAGATGGTACAGGTATTAACTAGCCTACATTAATAGACCTCCGTGTATATCGGCCTATGCACAAATTAGTTAAATCAGTTAAAAGAAATCCAACTTTTTTCATGGATTTTAGAAACTATATTGTACCATATTGAACAAAAATGAAACTGTGCAGAAGGCTGTTATGTCAACAAGCTTTTTGGTTATTGTTCAAGCACAAAACTCGTATGTACCTCACTCCCAGGAATATTTGTATCCTTTTTGTTTTTGCGTAGCTGCTCTGGTCAAAATTAAACGGGTTAAATTTTGCGCATATTTGGATACATGAAAATTAAAGGGCAAGAAATGAGTAGATGCGTGAAAATTACAGGCACAAAGATAAGAGAGAGACTCAAACTTTGATGGAAGTAAGGTATATATTTTTTGAAGTGTGTACCATTGAACAGAACAGTACTGTTTTTCCGAGACTAATTGTTCATGATCAATATCAAAATGTTTGATTTTATGTCCTCTTCAGACATTAATATCGTTGATGATATTTTTTATTTGAAACACCCGCTGTGGATGTACACCTCTACTCTATAAAGATACCCACTGTGGCTATTCACCTCTACTCTATAAAGATACATTTAAACTTATCTCAATTTAGTGAAACTACCTGGTCGATTTTTCCCAGGTGGAAAACTATATGTTGATCCAACCACTTATAATGACGTCGATGATGCTGTCCAAGAGTTTGCTTATGAATTAGATCGTAAAAATTTAAGAGTTGGTCATATGTTAGGCGGTGGCGAATTTGCAGAAGTTTATAAAGGCACATTGTTTAAAAATAGTAAAAGTCGTGATGTCGCTATCAAAACACTGAAGGTAATCTTTGTTTTCTATTCTGTTCAAGATTATTATTTCAAGTACTTAATTATAGAAGGGTGTGTCAAAGATACCAATTGATTGCAAGCTTGTTAATGAATAATTTTTGAGAAATTCCCAAGCCCATCACTAATAGGATGACTGCCAACCTATAATAGCCAGACTGCCCTGTGAACTGATTATCCAGAAGAAACTCCTAGTGACTAAACTGGGTAACCATGTATCTACCCTATTACTCCGAATAAGGTTGCTGCAATCTCATCTGGGTCATTTAAGGATTTTTAGCCCACCAAACGAAGTTTGGATGAGCTATTGCTATCACTTTTCAACGCGGCGGCGACCCACTTTTCTTAATAGACCATGTTCCCAAAGTGCTAGCATTTTGAAATTCGGTACCAGCACTTGTGGCGATATGTTAGAAAGGTTTCCTAAATATTTTTTGATTTTGTCCACTCGGTCCTGAGTTTTGGGCAAATATAGTCCAACTTGAGTTTTGGGGCCAATGGACCGAAAAGGCGTGGTACTGTCCTGAAATTTAGTTATGGCATTCTGGGCAATATTACGAGATTTCGTCAACTCGGGACCGAGTATCGGTGAAGAAGGGATTTTTTCAAAAGTGGAGAAAATTTTATCGATATTTTTGATTTCTATGAGACTTTGACCACATCCACCAAAATGTTCAATTTTGAATTTTTCTCACTGTGTATAAGGACCACATGATGATAAGTGATAGTCTTTATAAGAATAATTTTTACAGCACTTAGAGGCTATAACAGTTTTATTATATGTAAGGTTTAGTTAATGATTTCATATTTAATTATTCCCATTGTGAATTAGAGTAAAAAACATTTTATTAATTTATAATAAAATAAAATCAATTTAAGGAAATGTATCCTTCTGTTGCTTTGTTATATTTATTACCTTTATTTTTAATTTTAACAACAGATAATGATAACTACATATTATTAAGTGTTATGTATATAATAGTTAAATGTCACTGCTAATAGAAACCATGTTGTAATTTAATTATATTTAATAGTCCCAAAACACAACTTAATAAGGATATGAAATCATAATGCCATGTAAAAGTTTGGTGTTATCCTGGATAGTTGTTTCACAACTCCCCTACATATCCTGTTGCGGATAAGTACTATTGAATGATTTTTGCAACCTATAAGGGTGTGCACCCTTATCTGGATAAGAGTGCATGCACCCTTATCTTACAGGGGGCTTATGTGGAGTAATAGGGTATGTTTGCTGTTTTTTAGCAAAGAGCAAGTAAACGAGATAGAGATGATTTCTTGGGAGAAGCAGCTATATTAGGTCAATTTGCCGATGCTAATGTTGTATCACTAGAAGGAGTTATTTTAAAAGGTAACATTTTTGTCTTTTCTCATCCTATACATGGCATGTCTCTTGTCTTTCCTCATCCTATACATGGCATGTCTCTTGTCTTTTCTCATCCTATACATGGCATGTCTCCTGTCTTTCCTCATCCTATACATGGCATGTCTCTTGTCTTTCCTCATGGCATGTTTCTTGTCTTTCCTCATCCTATACATGGCATGTCTCTTGCCTTTCTTCATCCTATACATGGCATGTCTCTTGTCTTTCCTCATTTTATACATGGCATGTCTCTTGTCTTTCTTCATCCTTTACATGGCATGTTTCTCGTCTTTTCTCATTCTATACATAGTAGGGGCATGAACAGTTTGTGATAGCTGGAACTTATGTTAAAGAGTTTATTTGGTTTGATTCACTAAATTTCTTGACATATTTTGTTTAGATCGTCCAAATGTTATTGTTTTGGAATATATGGCAAATGGTGCATTAGATAAATACCTACAGGTAAGAAATGCTTCTCAGGGAATGACAAGTTCCTAGTCCCAGTTATTTAATGCATCTTTTGTCAATTTAGTAAAATTGGACAGGCAACTCTCAAGCTTCACTTTTCCTAATATATTTGTTGCTCACATCATAATGAACAGAGTTCCTTGATAACAAATAGCAAGAGCTATACTCTACTTCATTTAAATGACTTTATCTGAAGTATGCAGTGCAGCTGTAATGTATTATCAATTACAGACTTTACCATATGATTTTTCTTTAGGAAAATGACAATCAATTCACTGCATTACAGTTATTGGGCATGGCTCGCGGTGTAGCATCAGGAATGAAATACTTATCAGAACTTGGATTTATTCATAGGGTAATGTTTTGTTGAACACATCCTGCTTTGTCTAGCACTGAATCCATTAAAACGAGCAATCTTTTTGCAGCATACTTACTCATATGATCCTTAGAGAACTTCGCAAAATAAACATTTGCAGAGAAGAGTAGTCAACAAGTATGTAACGTAACCATTCTTGCAGTTTCATTTCCAATTGCTTTTAGAATGAACCTTTTGATTTAGAACTAATGCTTTGAGTCCCTTATAAAAATCCAATGTAACAATATTTTTTCATTGTATGCTTTCATAGGATTTGGCAGCAAGAAATATTTTAGTTGATGAACATAAAGTTTGTAAAGTATCAGATTTTGGAATGAGTCGCGAGATTAAAGTTGATGAAACATATGACACTCAGGTTAGCTTTGCTTTTCTTTGACACATTTTCGTCTTATTTGGTATGGTAAAAATAGATTGTGACAAAATTTTATTTAAAAGACACTCATTTTTTTATTTGATACAATATGTATTTTCTTCATTGTACTGTTCAATGCCTGGCATAAAAAACAAACAAACATCACTTTTAAGTAAGAGTGATGAAATAGGATGGAAACTGTAATAAAATAAAATTGAAAAGGTAAATATGAATTTGATGAAATATTATATGACAGAATTAATTGAAGTTAGTCGACCTGAATGCTCCTCTTTTGTTAGCTTCTACCGCTAGGGAAGTTAAGGGTGCCACTCCTTCTGAGATCAAGTTGACATATAACCCCAGCATGCTAATACTCATTTTGTGTATAAATGGAAGGTTGTGTCAACTATGGTACCTTTGCTGGGAATTAAACCTGGGATACTCTAATGACACCACTATACTATCCATATACTAATTTACCAAAACAATAGTGTTCTATACTTTATTTTAGAATAAGCTCTACTTTATACATGCAATAATGATATCCCTATCTACTGTGGACTTTTACTTAATACAATTATTCTGATGCAATATTGATATTTTCATACTTAGGGTGGTAAAATACCTGTGAGGTGGACAGCACCTGAAGCAATACAATTCAAAAAGTTTACAACAGCATCAGATGTGTGGTCGTATGGTATATTATTATGGGAGATTATGTCATATGGCGAACGACCATATTGGGATTGGGGAAATTATGAAGTGAGTTATTTAGCTTGCATGCAATCTCACAGAATATTCTTTTAGTGTAAAAAACGAACTCAAACTCACATCCCTCTAAAGGCAGATTTCCACTAGGCGAATTTGTTTGTGTGATGTTGATCCAATTTAACTTATAGTGCTTTATAATACAGTAGATTAGAGGATCAACTCTGCAATGAGTCCAAACTTCACTACATTACAGACATGCTCTACTGTGTAACAGAAATATCTGTGTTCCAAAGAGTTATTAATTAGTTTAGCAGGGTACAACAAATCATTGTACGTACGCACGTTCATACTCACTACTGAGGGTATCGTACAAAAACATTTCCTACTGTGTACGATATCGTATAGGAAACGGTCATACAGTTCGTACGTTAGTATTAATAATCCTGTTAATATCGTACACACAATTGTTGCTATTATACATAAATTAAAAGAAGTACGTAAATAAAGAAGAGAAGCGAGACATCACGACATGTTCACCATAGGTATGCTATCTTTGTTGATAAAAATAATTCAGACACATACTCTATAAAACATGCAATACAACAGAAAATCTTCTGCGGAACGGAATTCCCCAGTGGACAAAAACTTGTTTAATGTTCAGTGAACGAAACGGGACTTATATAAGACAAACTATTAATTTCCTAGTCATTTAACGAAGAAAATAAGAGAATTACGAAGTAAATCAAATCAGTCCTGGTTTGGGTTTGAGGAAACAATTTAACAGCCTTTTCCGTAAGGAAAGAACGAATGAACATTGTTTTAGTTGTCATGCAAAATGTTATGTACATGTGAATAGGTCTCTAATAAACTTATTGTTTTATAACCAGGAAATAAACATTTTTTTTTCTTTTTCTTTTTTTTTCTGTTTTTTTGTAAGCATTGGCATAAAATAGCCTGAGTTCTGTATTTCTATAAGAGCACAAATTTTAATTGCGCAATAGACTTCCAAGTTTGAGACTAAATTATTTTTCAGCTCGTGGTATAGAATAGTGTGTGCGATAGAAGTAATTGCATTGTAATGTTTATTAAAAACAGATTGAAAAAGGAATTGAAGCTGTTATGATATATGTATTTGGAGAATTATTATGAACGAACTGATATTTTTCAATGACTTCCTAATAAAAAAAAAACCCTGAAGAACTTAAATTTTTTGACCTGTTTTGTTTACACTTATCATACTTAGCCAGCTCGGTAGTTTGTAGGGACTTACAGTAGGATTTTATGTCAGATTCGTTCAGTGCTTATCCTGTTTTGACTCTATATGCAGCAAATGCCAGCTTGACAAATGTAGACTATTATTCTTAATTTATAATCATTTCTCACCAAAACAATTTTTATTTACCATTGGGTTGTCAGATATCTTTGAAGATCTATGGAGCTATGTTTAGGTGTCGTTTACGATCTGGTGCGAGAAGTTTGTAGCTTTGTTATCGGTCTATATCATGGATTTGGCTTATTTCTACCAGGATCTACCGAAAAAATTGACAGTATATATTCTTTTACACTCCACATCTTCATAAAGACTGATAAAAAGCAGCTGTTACTCATTCTGTGTATAATATTTATTCTGTATGTTTTTTAAGTCTCCTACATAGAGCACAGAGCTATATCGGCATTAAACAGTAAATCTGCTCTTCTGAAGCTCTGCAGAGAAGATTGATAACCTGGTCTCCAGAGTGACAAAATAATCATTACCCTGCATGCACACAATGTTGGATTAAGGTCGAAACGACATCAAAAAAATATCCATTGACGTTGATCCAATACCGTGTGCTCACTGGGAATGTACTAACATTTACTTAAATAAATTTAATCGCGCTGGCGAATTTGTGCCACTTTGCCTATAGCCTTTGTGTAAGGCTTGTAACTATTGTGCAATACATCTGGTCGTGGCGGTCGCTTTTAGTAGTTGAAGTCAAGTCAACTACCAGAGCAAATGAACCATATCGCCGAGTATATTTTTTATTTTTATCTATTATATTATATTATATCCAAGTGGAGTAAATATATCAAAACAATCGACATATTCAAGATCTTTAAACTTTGTATTTTAAAACAGCTTGCCAGAGAATTCACTCTGCTGCCCACATGAAACCCACCTTAAGCATTGCAGGGGTATTTCAAAAAGGAAAACGGAAGAAAAGAAATCAATGAATAAGGAAAATATCCAATAACGAGACCATAAAATACATAAGCAAATTTCATATTGATAAAATTGCAATTAAAATTTTCTAATTTTTAATGGACCGAGAGTGCGATAGGCTGAACATAACAGAGCTTCAGGAAACGAGGTTGATATTGATAACCAGATGTATAGAGAATGATTAGATTTATATAAGTATTTTCATTATGATAACAAAGGGTGACTAAACCGTGAGCAGAGACTTGTTTAAAGTTACCAGTGAAGATGCTAGAACACTGTCATTCAACGATAGATAGAGATTAATGTTTTGCGAGGAAATATAAATGCTTTGAGATCACAGAACAACACGAACATCACTTTTGTATATACGTATGCAGTTACTTAAGTTTTGTAGGTGCATAATTAAAAATTATCGTACTGAGCTATAAAATGATTTGTTGCACCCTGGTTAGCTTTAAAAACTCTCATGGTTGATTGGAAGATACTACATAGAAAGGTGCCAATGAACTTGCAAAGGATTGGTTTTAACTCAGTACAGTTATATTTATATTTTCATTTGTCAGTCTAATTATACTCATATTGTAATAATAGGCCTAATGATTTATAATGGGCCATGTTTTAAGAGCTACTTTTCTCATCATCGGGCAATGAACAGATCAAAAGTTGATGTGAAACTTTGATTCTCGGTTGGTTGGGAAACGCGCTTAAATATTGTGTAATTGTTTATTCTGTAATCCCGTACGGATTTTAATTTACTTACCCCTTGTATCCAAATTTTAGTTAAACCATGTGAAATACTATTTATGTGATTCTTGTCAGTTATAGAATAAATAATTTTTTGCTATCACTTTACGGTGGCTTCAGCGGCATCGACATCCCACTTTTCTTAATAAACCATGTTCCTGAAGTGATACCATCTTGAAATTCGGTACCAGCATTCGTGGCAATATTTTAGAAGGACTCACTAAAAACCTTTTGATTCGGTCCACTGGGTCCAAAGTTTTGGGCAAAAAGGGTCCAAAGTGCATTTTTGGTTTAATGGACCAAAAAGGTCTGGTACCGTCCTGAAATTTGGTTATAGCATTCTAGGCAATATTACAAGACCACTGGCGATTTGTTTTTAAAATTTTGTCAACTCAAGACCGAGTATCGGTGAAAAAGGGATTTTTTCAAAAGTGGAGACTTCGAACATTTTCGAACATTTGATTTATATTCACCAAAATGTTCAATTTATGATTTTTGTTGACTTTTATTTATAATTCTGTTTATAAGGATTTGACCAGAGTCACATTTGGACTTCGAAAATTTTATCAATAATTTTGATTTCTATGAGACTTTGACCAAATTCACCAAAATGTTCAATTTTTGTATTTTTTTCACTGTTTATAAGGATTTGACCAGAATTACATTTGGACTTAGAAAATTTTTGAAAATTAACTTTTTTATGAGACTTTAGCCATGAATCTTCTTTTTAAATTTTGCTGTATATCCTTGATATGAAATTTCATTACTCTCCTCCACAGTGAGTTGACATAATTTTACCTTGATAAAGGTGTTCCAATTGTTTACCTTACATGAAACTTTATTAACTTATAAGAACATGAAATCCTAATTCCATGTAAAATTTGAGTGTTTATCCTTGATACGAAATTTCACTACTCTCTCCACATTGACCTGACATATTTTTACCTTGAATATTGTGTTCCAATTGTTTATTTGATCTGAAACTCTTACATCTTAATAAAGACATATTATTTTAAACACGGTTTAATGTGCATATGCAAATCATATTTATGTGCTTAGGTTTAACTTTCACTTGGTTTGGTAGGCTACTTTCAATACAATAATCTTTGATCAATCTTTAATCTTCCAATTTTGTTCACGATCAATTTTCTTGTCGAATCTTTGGTTGAACTTCCAACTATGATCTGCAATTTCGTTTTTCTTTAGATCTACGTTTTTGACAGCGTGAATGTGTACTTTTGTACGCTGATCAAATGCTTGCTTAGACTCACCTATCTAGACAACGTTACAGTCAATAGGGAATCTTGTCTAGTGGTGTTTTAGTCGAGAAGTTTCACATACGTGTTGGAACTTTTCTTCTGCTCATTGAGATAAGTTTCCTTCGAAACATAGCCCATTATAAATCATTAGGTCTATGAAGTGATAAAGTATATCATTTCACAAATTTTGTCTCATTCCAGTAAAAGAAATGAAAATAAAGGTATTACAGAAAGTATGAATAAGTATCTGCAAGAATGACTATGAGTCTCTTCTCTTCTTTCTGATCTGATTTTAAGCACCACATGCACAATTTATGTTTTTATCTTTCAGGTACTTGAAAGATTAAATGCTGGATACAGATTACCTCCACCTATGGTGAGTATTCTTAGAGAAACAATTCAACATAGAACACTGGTCTAAATAACTAAATAATGGCTGTGGAGTGACAATAGACAAGGATCTTAAGTTTAAATCACACATATCAAATATTTGTACAAAGGCACATAGAAAAATTACAGCACTAGGAAGGATAAGTAAATTAATTCCCTTAAATAAATGTAAACATCTATTTAGGGCATAGCACAGTTTGCTTACTGCCCTTTAGTGTGTATGTTTCATGATAGAAGATTACACAATAAAATCAATCATATCCATGAAAGAGCAGTAAGAATAGTTTACAAAGATGATCATTCCACATTTGAAGATTTATTAATAAAAGACAAGCAGTTACAGTACATCACAGAAATATTCAATCCATAGCAATAGAATTATATAAAGCTAAAAATGGCCTTGTCACTGATATAATGAATGAAATATTTACAGAAAAAATATGCAATGGCCCAAAATTAAGATTACAATATGACTTTGATATCCGTTTCGTTAAGACAGTTTAAAAAGGAGAGGATTCGTTAAGATACTTAGGACCTCTAATATGATAATCAGTCCCAGAAAAGACTACGAGTCTGTCCTCTTTAAGAGGTTTTAAATCTGAAATAGAAAAGTAGGTACCAACAATTGCCCATGCAGGTTATGCAAAGATTATGTGCAGGGACTAGGATATGTTAATTTCTTTTAGCAGATTTTTATAGAGTTTTATTGAACATAGAACATAACTTTTATTGTAAAACGAATTATGGGTGTAAAAAATACAGTTAGACTAGGATTTTTACCCATGTAAAATAAATGAATAAAAAAATAAAAAAAATAATAATAATCGCTGTGGAGATAAACAATCGCTGTCTTTGAGTATAGCTTCAAGCTAAAAGCCTGAATCTATTTAAAAAATCTCTTCTCCACAGTGATTATGTACTCGTATTTTGACCACTGGAGTAGCAGATTGAATCAAATGATCTTGCATATATTTGGTCACTTTGTTCTGCATCACGGATTTATTTTAGTTAAAACTCATTGTTATGACACTCTCCATCACAGATTTATTTTAGTTAACTCATTGTTTTGACACTCTTTATCGCAGGTTTATTTTAGTTAACTCATTGTTTTGACACTCTCTATCGCAGATTTATTTTAGTTGACTCATTGTTTTGACATTCTCCATCGCAGATTTATTTTAGTTAACTTATTGTTTATCACAGAAAACATATTTATTTGACATTGACGCTTGATTTATTTCCCTTTAGAGTTGTCCGAAAGTTTTACATGATTTAATGCTTCACTGTTGGGCAAAAGATCGAACAAAACGACAAACATTTAATGCTATTAGAGATCAATTAGAAAAATGGATACGAAATCCTGATTTGTTGCTAGAAATTGCATCTGTTATAACGAAGACGTAAGTTAGTATCTGTGTCTTCACAGAGTATTATTTCGAGTATTTGTGAGATGCTTAACAGCTTGTGCTGAGTAATCGTTTGTGAGATGTTTAACAGCTTGTGCTGAGTAATTGTTTGTGAGATGTTTAACAGCTTGTGCTGAGTAATAGTTTGTGAGATGTTTAACAGCTTGTGCTGAGTAATAGTTTGTGAGATGCTTAACAGCTTGTGCTGAGTAATTGTTTGTGAGATGTTTAACAGTTTGTGCCGAGTAATTGTTTGTGAGATGTTTAACAGTTTGTGCTGAGTAATTGTTTGTGAGCTTTTTAAGAGTTTGTGCTGAGTAATTTGGTTCCCACTGTTTGTGTCATTTTGTCCTTTGGTCCAATGTTTTATGTAATGCAAGCATACAAATGTAAAATCAAGTAAAATTATTGTAATTCCTCCAGAATGATAGTGTTCTTAAAAAGCATATTGTATAAATTATTTGATGGTACTGGCTACAGATTATGAAAGATATTCTACCTTTAGGTTGAGCAGTTTATTCTTGTCCCTAGTGCATAAGACTTGAAGTTTCAGCTTGCAAACTTTTTATTTCTCTCTAGGGATGAAAATCTTGATTATACTGTTCTTCAGACTATCAGTAAATGGTGTGAAGCCATCGGCATGGCTCGATATACCAACAATTTTATAGAACAGGGTTTCGCTACACCTCGACAGATCTTAGAATTAACTTTAGAAGACTTAGAAGCCCTGGGAATTACACCTATTGGACATCGCAAAAAAGTTTACAAGGCGATTCAAAACACAAAAATACAGGTAAGACGTCATCATGGAAAGTTTATTCTGAGCCCTAAGGCGGATCTCCACTAGGCGAATTCGTCGTGCGGATTCTGAATAAAGCCATTAAATTGGTTGGAACTATGGTTGAAAGCGATTTCACCTGTCAGATGAGGTTACTTTCAACCGATGTAATGGCTTTATTTAGAATTCGTGCGAACGAATTCCCCTAGTGGAGGTTCGCCATTACAGCAATTTAAGGCTATGGTGTTTCGTAAACGTTTCTGATGCTTTTTCTGAACTCATCCTTGTGTATAGTGTTTCTAAAAAATTACATGTATTTCTATTTATTTCTATTTATTGACTTCAAAACTAAGAAGACATTGGTAGAAATTGACTTCACACAAGAGTTTGAAAGAAATGTTCGTTTCAAATATATTTGTTCCAGTGTTTGAAATAAGAGCAAATAATTACTGTGGAGGAGGGATTTTTGAGCATTGCTTCAGGCTTTCTGACCTTAATACCTTTTAGGTTGAAGCTCGACATAACAGTGTATCTGGTAGAAAAAAAGCATCAAGTATATCAAAGAAATAATTTTAAGAATTATCACTGAAACATCATGTCGAAGTTCGTCACGTGTGCATTGATTTAAAGTACATTGGTTTAAAGTAGTGTTACCTGCGGGAAAGTATTAATTTTAAAATGGATTGAGTTTGAGTGCCCTTCTTCGTAGAGGCCGAGGGATTACGATACATTCGAGTGCGGAAAAACTTGTTCAAAGTCCGCAGTAAAGACACTAGAACAACGGATTTTGAACAAGTCACATTTGCCCATTTGGATTAAGTTTGGGGAAAAGGTTTGGGCATACAGTAAGAATGACAAAATGTATCTAGACAGTAAAACATAATCTTGATAGCCTGTCAGTTTCAGTTTTAAGTTTGTTGTTTACAAACACCCTTGTACACATGTATATGCTTATTTCAACCCCAGAAACCCATATGAAATTTTTTAAAAAAGGAATTTTTACATGAAATATTACATAATGGTTAGTAATGGTCTAACGACACTGGAACATACCATGTGCTCTGTTCGTTTCGACATGCTTAACCATTGCGTGTTCACCGGAAGATCTATTTCTCTCTATGATTGAACTGTGTCAATGAGAGACTTCAGACGGATCTCCACTAGGCGAATTCATTCGCATGGATCCTAAATGAAGCCATTACATTGGTTAATAGTGACCTCACTTGACAGGTGACGTCACTTTTAACCAATGTAAAGGCTTCATTTAGAATTCGTGCGTGCGGACGTCTGCCTTAAATCATATATTTTATACCATTCTGACACGCCAGTCCTTACCTGATTTATCCCAGGAAGGTTTCCAGAAAATGTAGTGATCATACATATGTTTATAACGTGTTTGGTGACGAACCTTAACTTTCAAAGTTTCACAAAAGAGTATTTTGACACATCGTGAGAGACTATCGAATTATAGGGATCGTGTTCGGTATTATGCTGTGCGAGTGTCTTTCTTAGGTAAAATTTCGTATATTGTTTATATTTAGTGTATTGCAAGCCTAAAAATAACTTCCAGATTCCACCTGTGGAGGAGCGTTTCTTTATTAACACTCCTCCACATATGATGTCCGACAGTTGTTTTCGGGTTTGTTAGTGTTTTGTTTTTTGTAAATTTATCAGATATATTCGATTTTAATTTTATATTTTTTTTGCTATAATTTATAATTTATTAGCTGTCTTCTTAAATATCACCTTTAGTTTAATAGATACTCTGATAACGTTCTTCCCAGTGGACAAAATATACTCTTCGTACTTTGAAAGGTTTTCTCTACTGGAAGTTTCTAGGACATTTAAGAAGAAGAGTGCTGCGTCAGCGACCTTATGTATGATTGGTTTCTTTAATTCATCAATTTTTTGCATAACACTCTTCTTCGCTGATGCTATTTAAACGTGTTGTGCTTACGGATTTGAGTTAAGAAAAGAGAAAATTCAACTTCAGAATTAGAATAAAATAAAGAATATCTAAAGTTTTTAAAGAATGTTAATTTGAAAGTTTACCCTTATAATATGTTTTGTTTCTTTCCGTGTAAAACATACCATATGACATGTTTTGCTTCTTTCCGTGTAAAACGTACCTTATAATATGTTTTGTTTCTTTCCGTGTAAAACTTCATTGTTTTTGTAGTACAGTATTGGCATAAATGAATTGTCAATATAAATATGCTTAAAAAAATAAGCGTAATTATTAGTACCTAGGGAGCTGTGCCGTTTCTGTGCTCTTCTCCATGGATACAATTTACGTTTTATAGTTTCTACGTTATTTAACTTCTGAAAGAAAATCTTCTTAAATATTAGTTTCCAACCCGTCCAAAAGACGTCATTAGACATTACGTCCAAAAGACGCCATTAGACATCACGTCCAAAAGACGTCATTAGACATCACGTCCGGTAGTAAACGCACCATGATCAAGTGACGTCCCATCAAAGTTGTTTTACCATAATGTACATGCGAAGATTTGAAATTCATTGTTACTTACATGTTCTGATAAGAGTAAATTCTGTTTGAAAATACCATTTGCAGAAGTTAAAATAACCGCCGGTCATCACTGTGGACTTTTCAGAATGTGTTCAGCGAAAGATTTCTCATAGTGATGACCAGCAGTTAATTTAACTCCTGGTATAATCCCCTCTGCGCAAAAGCCTTTTGTCACGTGAGTATTGTTTTAACACATAAAGGCGGATTTCCACTAGGCGATTTTGTTCGCACGAATTCTAAATGAAGCCGTTAGATTGCTTGAAAGTGACGTCACCTGACAGGTGACGTGGTTTTTTATCCAACGTAATGGCTTCATTTAGAAATAGCGCGAACGAAATCGCCGAGTGAAAATCCACTTTAAATCCAGGGCTTATATGCGAAGGAACATAATAGCGCTTTTGATCGAATTTAATATTTTTAAGACGCTGAGAAATTTTATAGTATATAATATGTGTTGGATCAGCTTATTTATTTATGTGCTTCTCTGTGTCTGTGTTCTCATTTGTACGAAACAAGAACAAATAATCAATGTGTAACCTGCTAAGCTCAAAAAACACTCCTCCACAGTGATTATTTGCTCTTACTTTGAGCAGTATTTTTTGTGAAGTGTTTTCTATATTTTTAGAATAATATGTATGTGACTTCTTCAGTTCTTTATGAATTTAACCTCGTTCCTAGAACTTCTTTACTATTTAGAACTAGGACTGTCATGTTACATCACTACATTATGTTGAATCAGCGTCATAGCGATACCGTGACGTTGTTTTGACGTCGTTTTAACGCTAACCAAGTGTCGTATGCGTGCAGGGTTACCATGAAAACAATAATGAAAAATAAAAAAAAGCATAGACAAATGGTATTTCTGAGAATAACATTCATTTCATATTCTATGCCCTTCCTTCTTTTCAGTGTTTGTTAGTTAGCCTCTTCCTCAGCGCTCATCCCGCACTGGGGTGCCACCATGTTCCACCAAACATCGAGATTGTGGATGAGGCTAGTGTTTGTCAAATATCATCCTCGCTCCTGGAGATTTTGCAAATGTACATAAGATGATGAACGGTTTCAGGCGAAAATCAATGACCTCTTAGTAAGATCTGTCAACGAGCTTGTAATTGATTGGTTAATTCCGAACAAAGAAACCAATCAATCGCAAGACCGTTGATGTCATATTAAATGAATCTATATTATTACAACTTTGTTTCCAGTGTCTTTTATTTTATACATAGATTAAAATAGTAAAAGACACTGCAAATGAGCCTGTTATAAGTATATACAGTTTTTGTAATTTAAAATATTTTTGTACAAAGCAATGTATTTTCTATGATTTTCTATAGCTAATAGTTCCTGTTATTAATGAAAAAAATATGTTAATTATTCATACACCCAACCTTTGTAATGATACACTCGACCATTCGTAATGACACACCCAACCATTGTAATGATACGCCCAACCTTTGTAATGATACACTCGACCATTCGTAATGATACACTCGACCATTCGTAATGATACACTCAACCTTTCATAATGATACACTCAACCTTTCGTAATGATACACTCAACCTTTCGTAATGATACACCCAACTATTGTAATGATACACCCAACCTTTGTAATGATACACTCGACCATTCGTAATGATACACTCGACCTTTCGTAATGATACACTCAACCTTTCGTAATGATACACTCAACCTTTCGTAATGATACTGAACTTCTTCTAACATGTTAATTTACCAATACTGAACGCCATCCGTACTCGAGAAAGAGATCAAACGAATTTCTTATTTGTAGCCCACCAAATAAAGTTTGGATAGGCTATTACTATTACTTGGCGACGGCGTTGTCCCGCTTTTCTCGATAGACAATGTTCCTGACCTGCTAGCCTTTTGAAATTTGGTACCAGCATTCGTGTCAATATCTAAGATATACTCGCCAAAAATCATTTGATTTCGTCCACTCGGTCCCGAGTTTCTGGCAAAAAGGGTCCAAATTGAGTTTTTGTTCAATTGACTGAAAAGACGTAGTATCGTTCTAAAATTTGGTTATGGCATTCTAGGAAATATACGCTGGCCAAATGATTTTTGATTTCTTTAATTTGGGACAGAGTATCGGATAAAAAGAGATTTTTTTCAAAAGTGGAGACTTCAATATTTTTGAATTTCTTTCACTGTTTGAATTTGACCAAAATCACATTTAAACTTTAAAATTTTATCGATATTTTTTATTTCTATGAGACTTTGACCATGAATCTTTTTGGCAACCATTTTGTATTTTAGGGAAGCTCCCTCCTAAATTTTTTGAGATGATAAGTGATAGTTTTTAATTTTTTTTTTTTAAATTTCAAGAATGGAAGTTTCCAAAGTTTCTTTCTTGAAATAACTATTAATGTTATATTCTTTAGGGTCGTAAAACATTTAATTACTACTAAGAGTTTAACTTTCTTTTTATAACAATAATTACTCCCAATGCAAATTGGTAATATAATGACATTTCACAATTCAACAGAGGAAGATTTTTTAATACAATAATCTTATAAAAAGATAATAATTAATAAAGAAAATACATTTTTCTGTTACAAGGTTCTATTCTCTAGTGTTTTAAAACATTAGCTAGTAAAAACCATCCTATATATATGAATACTTTGATAGGGCAAAAAACATCCTAAGCAGTTTAAATATAACTATAACTTGCTTGTTTTTTTTTCACACAACATAAAAAGCACGATTCGTTAAAGAATGTCTATACTATACATGTAATCTGACTGTAGCCTGTACAGTGTATATAACATATACCAAGTCCTTAAAAGCGCAGCTAATACTATAACATAGGTGTATTCTCTATTTTTTATTTGGTGTGTACATAATTCTATGATGTATGATGTATAATGTGTGTATGTAATTCATATCCACTGTGTAAGAGTAATTTTCGAGCATTGCTTTAGGCTATGATTTGAAATTTCGCTACTCTCCTCCACAGTGATTGGATAAAATTCTACCTTGATAATGGTGTTCCAATTGTTTATTTAAACTGAAACTTTATCACCTTAATAAGGGCATGAAATCCAAATGCCAAGTAAAATTTGTGTGTTTATCCTTGTTATGAAATTTCACTACTCTCCTCCACAGTGATCTGACATAATTTTACCTTGAAAATTGTGTTCCAATTGTTTAGTTGGCGTGAAACTCGACCATCTTAATAAAGACATATTTCAAACACTGCATAATGTGTGTATGCAAATCATATTAATGTGCTTAGGTTTAACTTTCACTTGGTTTTTTAAATTTTGTCAATTTTAGTTGATTTAACCAGACCAAAGAAGTTGGTTTTAGAGCGATACTTGCTGTATATCTTCCTTTTTTATAGAACTATCTCCATCCCTCGTATATAAGGCATCTCTACCCGAAAATGAGCTTGTGCAAAACCTCAGGGTTTTATACACCGGGTTCTACGTTACCGCACTTTCTTCTTTTGATTTCTTTAAAAATCCGGTTTGTCTTTCATGGTAGAGAACGTTAAAAAATGATTTAAGTGTAGTAGAATCTATAATAAGATTTGGTTGGGCATGAAGGACTGGCGGTTTCGTGGAGCAGTTGTTTGAGGTTAATAGGCTTAAGGTAGCAGTTAACTCTATTTTCAGGCAAAAATAAATTTTGAGTCGGAGTTTTAATTCTGGCATCAAACGATAGCTATATGCTTTGTTTATCATCCTGTAAAATGCCAGCTATCCAGAGATTTCATGCAATACATTTGACACATTTTTGTATAGCTTGATTTGCATTTAGTTTAATAAATAATTGAATTAGAGATGGCATTTCCAAGTAAAGCAAGCCATAAACAAAGATGAATATACTTGTTCTGGTGGCTAATTCTGATAAACCAACATAAAGTAAATAAAACGGAATAAAAACGATATTCATTATCCGGTAATGTTATGCTTGAACAATTTGCTAATCGAGAATGGAAACGTTTTCGACAAATGATGAGAAAGTCCCGTGAAATATAGTGAAAAACGACAAAAAAGACTTAAAACTATTTAAGCAAAGCGTAAATCAAAAGCGAGTGAGGCTACAACGCACATGTCTAGTATGTTTGGAGTAGCAATCAAACCAGACTCAATTGACTTTGCAATAAAAACTAACAAGGACAACAAAGTAGATTATAAGAACGTTGAAGTAAAAAATTCGCTTTGTGAATGAGAAGGACATTATTGTCGTTCTAACTTAGTATATACTAACAGTTTTTAAACATTTTATTGCTTCAAGCCTCAATATAACGGTCAGACATCACCTGTGGAGAAGTGTTTTTGAGTAGTTTTCAGCTTTGCAGCTGTAAACTGTGCTCAAAAACACTCCTCCACGGGTGATGTCCAACAGTATATTGAGGCGTGTATTATGAGTACAGACTTACTGTACACATAGTTATGCGCAATCGGTACTATGTTGGGGTGTGGGCTGTGTTTTGTCATCTTGCAATTCTTTAACTAATAGCAAACGCTTACTTAATAAATTTGTAGAGTTTTCTGTGCATTTTTAGACTTGTTCTGTGTCTTACAATTATGCTATACAAATTGTGGCGCTTGGATATAGTGTATTTTGTCCATACTAGAGGTACATCCTTAAGAATATATACTTTAAACTTTAAATGCAATATTCATTTCAGGGGGTTGGAACTCTGCTGCGAAATATAAATTTTGAAGGAATGGTCTAAATTTCATAATATTTGGTGAAACTGTGTATTTTACTGTTTGATATGATCTGAGCCTCAATTTATTACAGTTGTCAGAATATATTCTTTTATTTTTCAAAATTTTACCCGCTGGAATGATTTTTTAGAGAAATAAAAAATACTCAGAACATAGCCAATTGCAAAATACATAATTTCACCAAATTTCATAAACTGTGTTCCCTTCTTTTAAAAGATATGCTCTGCAACCGGAAAACGACTATTTTTTTGATTTTCTTACCCCCTGACCGGTGGCAAATTTTTGGCCAAATTTTTTTTTTTTTAGCATGCTTAACTATATGAAAGTTTCAAAGGTGTATGTTTGGAGATATATTTAATCTAAAAAACATAGTGGCTAATTTTTAAAAAAGTGAGTTAACTGCCACCTTAAAACATTATACACGTACAACATATAAAATTCCATACCCAAGATCAGCTATTACGTCATAAGAAGGGAACCAGCTAATTACTTATTGCTATGCTAAAATGTAGGGGGTGGCCCTCATGACCCCCTCCTTAACGATTTACATTGAGAAATCGGACATTCTTGAATGGTTGAAAACGAAAGTGACAGCGGCCATATTTTCCATTAGCTATGTGTGTTGTTCTGTATTTTAGCATTAAGGATTCTGTTTCTTTCTCCATAACAGTGACAATAGCAAAATATGTTCTGCGCATGTTTCCTTGTGCATGTTAAAATAATACAGTTTCATTTACATTCTATTTAAACTTAATGAGTTTCAGCTTGTTTCTCATCATGGTATAAAATCTAAATAAAGTTTATGGGAAGGTACCCCTTAAGGATAGTTCCCTGTCTTTCTGTATGACTTTTTAAACATCAAAATATTTATGTTTCCTTTTTTATCAAATACTA
>JAULBZ010002208.1:0-19378 GCA_032360805.1 Neoturris breviconis
TATAAGTATCTTCACTATAAGTATCTTCACTATAAGTATCTTCACTATAAGTATCTTCACTATAAGTATCTTCACTAAAAGTACCTTCACTGTAAGTATCTTCACTATAAGTATCTTCACTATAAATATCTCAGCATAAGAAAAGATACATAACAAATCCCTCATAGAGTATGAATGACAATTAGGTGAGGCAGCCTTTACATGGACCCCTAAATGAGTTTCACCCTAAATGATCTTTCATTTGATTGGTTTCTTTGTACCGAAGAAACCAACCAATTGCAAGATCGTTTAGTGTGAAACTCGTTTAGTGGTCCAGGTAAAGGCTACCTTAGTAAATTTACATTACACTTTTTTTAATATGAAATGAAATGTGTTATTGAAATGTTTCTTCTCTTGCTAACAGTATCAAATCTGAAATTACTATTCACCTGTACAGGAAAGTTTTTTAGTATAGCTATCTAGCTGAAAATTATACTAAAAACCCTCCTCCATAGGTGATGTCCTGTAGTTACTTCAAGTCTTGTAGTATTACATGAAAGATATTTTATTCATAGCTTGAAGATTTCAATTTGAATCCACATGATGTTTTGATCAAAATAAATTCTTGTGGACTGTCAAACACAAGAGAAAAGGTATGTTGCAAGCCTCAAAAGAAATGTCACCTGTGTAGGAGTGTTTGTTGAATTTACTTTTCTGCTATAAAAACCTGTATTATGTAATATTTTGTTTATGTCCTCAAAAACAAGAGCAAAAGAAGGTTTATTTCTTTTTTGTGTTTTATGTTCATCTACCTTACTTATGCTTAAATTCATGCAATCTTTTATTGAATGCATGATATCACTGTATCTGGTTGTTATACGCCGTGATATTCATTTAGGAGCCATCTCCAAAATTCGTTACCAAAAGCAGATATGTTAGCAGCTTCGGGACGAAGAAACCAATCAATTGCAAGATCATTGATTCAGCACTCTTCCCCTGGTAACGAATTTTGGAGATGGTCCCTTAGTATTGGTTTGCTTCTTTTATTAGGTAGCAAAACAATTTCATCATGACTGTCATGATGAATATCCAGTTGGAAGAGAAATATCTGGAACTGTTGAATCAGGTTTACATTAGATTATTTTCTCCTGCAACAGTTTGCACACTTCAGAGCTAAGCTACAATGTCATTTGCACAAGTTTGTTCCATTTGGAGTTAAGCTACCGCTATTTTCTCTATTTAAAGTACAGTTAAATAAAATTTGCACAAATTCAATTGCTTCTGAGCCAAGTCACGTTCATGTAGCTGTGCTACATCTATATTATTTCCATGAATCTTGTCTTCACAGCTAAACTGTCGCCATTTTTAACAAATATACTATGGATTATCCATCCACCTTTTTATTTTTAGTGTTACTTAACTATACATTCATATAGTAGATCGTAGGCACATGATAATGATATAGTATTATTATCTTAACACCTTACTTTTTGTGCTCCTTTAATTTTTTCACAGAAAAAATGCATTAGAATTAACGGGAGCAAAAAGAGGTAGAAAATTCTGCAGGAAGAAATAGATTCCTGTTGTTATTAATTTTTATTTTTTATATGTATTAATTAAGTTGCCAGCTTCACGGAAATTGTATTTTAAAGATGCACAAAATTGAAAGATTTGCTCAGTGCAAGGAATAGTAGGGATAGTAAAAAATGACCTCAAAATTATGGGTTTTAAAGTAATATTACCCCTTTATAGTTCTGCGCCCCGTAAAAACTAGTTGGACTTGAAATCTCTTCTTTTTTACAGGCAAACAAAGTTATGTTATTTTCTGCTTAAAGTATTCAGTTCTTCTGGTCATGTATTTAGGTTCCTCTATAGACAACGTAAAATCCATAAAAGATAATTTTAATAACATTATATATATATATTATAGTTGGTTCAGATGTCACCCAATGCAAGTCTGAAGATGATGTGACAGGTACCGTTTACACATAAATTTCATTACCTTCATAATAACGTGTTCTGTAGGTACTAAGCTTCAAAATAAATGTCGGAAATCGCCTGTGGAGGAATGTTTTTTAGTACAGTTTTGTAGCACAGGTGTACCCAAACAGTTACTTTTTAGGCTTGGTTACTCTGCTAGCCAACATTTATCTTACAGCCAATTTGGTACCTAGCATTTATTTCTCGTCCTAGCTAATCCGAATTGAAACCACTATTTAGTTATGATACAACGTTTTTGTTCGAAAACGACGATTAGGAAAAATTGAGATTCATGATTATACAATGTGTGACCCTGAAAATAGAAACTTGGACCGAAATATCCTGTAACCAAAGAACGTTGTTCTAACGTTATTTTGCTGACTTTGAACAGGTTTTTGCCGGCTGGGAAGTTGAACCAGAAAGCAATCTGTATAAACTAATCTCTTTTTAGACCAGATTATAAAATAACACTTTTTAACTAACCAACTCCTCGTATTTACTAACAATTTCTTGTCATTCCAGAAAATGCTGTTTTACAATCTACTAACTTAGTAAAAAACTGGAGTTAGTGTTCAGGTAGCATTAAAACACAAATGGAACAATTTGATAAATTCTGTAACCAACTTAAAACCTGTACACGGCGGCTCCCAATGATCAATTAAGTCAGACCTTTTTGATGTTAAAAGAGAAGTCAAGCATAGCAGTGGAGGGGAGATTTTTTAGAATATTTTCAACTAATTTGGCTGAAAATATTCTGAAAAATCTCCTCCATAGTTATTTCAAGCCCTGGCATAGTGAGGCTATGTAAAAAACGAACTCGTATCTATCTGGTATTTTATATCTTTATGGCTCAGTAGGTTCCCAGTAAGCAAAAACTTGTTCAAAGTCCCCAGTAAGCAAAAACTCGTTCAAAGTTTGCAGTAAATGCAGTGAGTTCAAACCTCACCAGTATTTTTGCATCAAAATTTCTTGTTAACTTCGGAAATAATGTGAATGGTAGAAATAAGAGAAAATAATTACTGTAGAAGAGGGATGTTTGAGCTGAGATTGAGACCTTTGTAACCTGAAGCTATGTTCAAAAATCAATCCTCCACAGTGATTATTTTCTCTTATGTCAGCCACTGGGTCAAGATGCTAAAACGCGTTCATGCATGCATCAAAAGGTGTACTATATTAATAACATCCGTTTCTTTCTATAAATATTTGTTAAAATTCAAAGGCTTGTCCTGAAGTGATATAATTTTCAAATTTGGTATCTGCATTAAGGCGATATTTTTTAAGGAATCACAAAAAAAAAATCGATTTAGTCGATAATTAAAAATTACTGCAATTCAAATACATCGTAAAAAGTAATAAATTTAATGATTATATACATGATTATATACATATACATGAATGCTATTTATGTAATACACTATTTTATAGAACCTACCTGGTGCTCGGTTTGGTGTCTTCTGTCAAGATTGTACCTTTGATGCTTTAATATTTTTTATTCTATTTTAAGGAGTGATCCCTATTAATTCAAACCACTCTGGATGTGCCAATTACTGCATTCTTTCTGATTACGACATAGGTAATTATGCTACATTTTTGTTGATTATTGATACTATTGGTATCCCAGTGGGCAAAAACCTGTTCAAATCCCACAGTAAAGACGCTGGCGTCTTTACTGTGGACTTTGAACAGGTTTTTGACCGCTGGGATGACAGTTTCTAACAGAGTACCAAGTCAACCATCTTTATTGGTTTCTTTGTACTGAGTCTCATTGGCATAAAACTCTTTATGAGAGTTCACGGATGTTCGCATCATAAAAGCGTGTTTCTTGACAAATTTATCTTTGTTATGAAAATAGAAAGTCTTCTGTAATATTTTCATTTAGTTGTAAAACCAGATAAAGTGAGCCATGTCGATGCTGCATGTGGTATTGGTGATTCAGTTAAAGCGTACACAGCATTGTTATATCAAGCAAAAATTTCAAGCGGTGAAACAGTTGTTATTGCTCCTGCTACAAAGGTAAAAATCAATACTCACTTCATGTAGATAGTAGGTCGACAACCATGCAATTGAATCAAAAAAGATATATTATTTTAACTATATTACAATACAATGATGCAAATCTCGGACAAAAAGGGCCCATATTTGGTTTTTGGTCCAATGGATTTGGTATCAGTATTAGGCAATATTATTATGAGACCGCTGGCTATTTTTTTTCTTCGCATTCGTCGACTCAGGACCGATCATTAGCGAAAAATGGATTATTCAAAAGTGGAGACTTTGATTTAGAAATTTGATTTCTATGATACTTAACCACGTTCAGTTTAAAGTTAATCCAAATATACCCAAATGATAAAAGATTTCACTATTGATAAGAATTTTACCATAATCACATTTGGAATAATAATATTTCTATGAGTTTATTGTGTGTTTTTTTTCTGGGCGAAAATTAATGAGTCCACTTGTTTTAGTCTTTATTGACAGTAGAAGCTATAATACATTGTAACATTCAAAACTGGTGGAATTTCTACAATCCCTTACATAAATATTTAAGACAAGGTGAAATTTGTGTAAAAATTACGAATTTCAACTTTCGCATTTGTACCAAGAGCCTAGGTACTAGGTTGCTAGAAGCAACAAAACGTGTTGAGTTTGCAAAAAATCCTAAGATCCTAAGCTCCTAAATCTTAAGTCTACTCGATAAATCTCTATGGACTTCTAGTGGTCATTTTCAGCATTTGCGTTTTCCTTGTGGTTTGTATTGCTTGCTAAAATTCGATGTTGTAGTTACTATATTTCTAATATGCACTACTTCTTCTTTTATTCGATTTTTCAGATTGTTAGAAAGATGGACAGTTTATTTGAGAAAGTCCATCTTCTATATCAGCAAAATATTTTGTATTGTGTTTCACTTCTCGAATCGTCATTTTAAAATTCTCTACTCCACGGTAGTAGGTGAATTTACGAACTTTCATTCCGTTTTTACTTTTCAGGGTTTTGGAATTATCGCAACACAATTAGCTCAATATTGGGGAGCAAAGGTAAGAATTTTTTGTATACTTAACATTTGTTTCTCTTGACAGTAATCATGTTAGAAAATAAATGTCAGACATCACTTGGGGAGGAGTGTTTTTTTAGTATAGTTCTCAGCTTACCCAGTAGGCAAAAACCAAAGTCAGCAGTAAGAACGCTAGAACAACGTCGTTCTACCGTCTTTACTGTGGACTTTGAACAAGTTTTTTTCAACTGGGCAAGAACGATTTTTCAACATTGTCTAGTTTAGGTTCATAAAATTGATTCCTGCGAGCAATGATTTCTCTTTAAATCTAACTTTTTCCAATCATAGGTTATAGTGCTTGGTTCAACAGATGAAGAAATGACATTTCTAAAAAGTATGGAACCCCCTGCAGGTATATATAACCCCTTCTTGTACACCTGTTTATATAAGCATACTGTCTATATAAACATAGTGGCCTTGAGCATTATGCTAAGTATAATTCCCAACATTCGTCTGTGGTCAAACCTACCTACTAAGTTGTGCAAACTACAATGAGAAACAAGAGTTCGAAAATAAATTATAGTTCTCTGGAACGAACAAAATTCAAGCTAAAGCTAAAAGTGTTTGCAAAATGTCACCAAAACAAAAGAACTGTAAACAATAAATAATAGCAACCACAGGTCAGAAGCATATATTATATATTATAAGCATTATTTTGAAGCTGAGATTTTTTGAAGCTGAGATTTATATGCACAACCAAGTCTCAGTTGAATTTTACTCATGCTTATAAAAAAAAGTCGCATTTGAGTATGACTCAAATTTTATATCTAAAAAATGTGAAACATCCTGCAGTTATAACCCCCTTTTTTATTAATTATCACCGAAATGACATGAAAGCATGGAGCATGAAGATATGTTGAACCCATCTTGGCCGCTATATTGTTTTAGCTTTAATTTCCATGCTTTTATAGATCAAGTCATTGATTTACGTAACAAAAGGAAAGATGTTGTTTCAATTTGTTTAGAAGAAACAGGTGGATTAGGAGTTGATTGTTTTCTGGATGATGGAGGTAAATAAACACATTGGTAGGGGCTTTTGGAGCATAACTTCCGGTTTTGTGTCTGTGTTAAGTCAACGATTTAGATATTGGCTAGATTCTTCTTTAGGAAAAAAACAAACAATTTCAGGAACATTTCATGTTATTTTGCTGACTTTGAACAGGTTTTTGCCGGCTGGGATGTGTCGACGGGATTCACCTCTTCTACATTCACAAGAGCCTAGACATGTTACAATTGATAAGCGATATTAGTTCTAACAAGTTGTATCAGTTCTTATGCTCGATTTCCACTGGTCGAAAAAAATTGTGCGAAAGCCAGAAGAAGACATTTTGTTGGTAGAAATTGACAACCAAAGTCAGCAGATTGTAGAACAACGTCAAACGGCGGTCTAGCGTCTTTTCGGCGGACTTTGGATGTCATTTTCTACCAATGGAATGTGTTTTTTTTAAATTTTTCACCTAGTGGAAATTCACCTATACATTCTGTTAAACATGCTTTGATCTTTATATCGAACGCTAAACTATCCTTTTTAGTTGAAATGTATAACGAAGAATTCAATGATAGTTTACATACAACTGGACCTTCGAAACTACTAACAAAACATGATGTGATTTCATGTTTGTCAATTGGTGGCAGATGGATTACTAGTCAATATAATCTACAGGTACCTTATACATCTCCAATATAAAATGTGCAGAGAAGTATACCGAGTCAACGATCTTGCAATGGATAGATCTTGTCACAAATACATGAAAACGAGGTGTTGGCTTGCTTAAAGTAGATGCAATTGCATAACTTCCTTTTTTGTATTTGTGAATAGGTCTATTGTTTTCTTCGTACCAGAGAAACCGATATATTGAAAGCTCGTTGACCTAACCACCCTTCTATTCAGTTTTTGCTGTGAAGAATGTTAAGTCAATGAGATTGCAATTGATTGGTTTCTTCGGGACGAAGAAACCAATCAGTTGCAAGATCATTGATTCAGCACTCTTTGCTGAATTTAATAAAATTTGAACGAAGTTTTGATAAGGCTCCTTTGTCAATAATATATAGCTCATATATTACCTCATACTGTACTCAAGCCTGAAAGTAATAGTCGAATATCGTCTGCGGTGGAGCGTTTTCGAAAATACTCTTCCACAGATGATGTCCAGCAATTATTTTTTGATCATTTATTATTAATCGGATTCCTTAATAGACCTTTCTATACTTACATAATTTAATTCAACTGGATGGGCAAACACATGAAACAGATGTACTGTGTACTAAGTTCGCTTTTCTGTAAAATTCGGTTGTCAGCGTTTATATTACATGTTAGCTTTTGTTATTTCTGTCCAAATTCTCAATTTATTCTTTTTTCAGATCGATCCTCCTGATTCAGAATTGCTAACATTAAAATGCGCATCACTACATTATTTATTTGAACATTCATGGACACTATCAAGAGGTAAATAGATGTTAAAATTACAGTTGATTTCCACGAGGTGAAAATTTCTCCGCGAAAGCTAAAGAATACATTCTATTGGTAGAAATTGATGTCACAAGAAAGAAGACATTCCATTGGTGGATATTGACGTCAGGGCCCAGTTGTTTGAAAACCTATTAACGCTACTGCAATCTAGGATTAAACTTAGATTAAAATACTTTTTACCAATCAAATATCGTCAAAAGACGATTTAATCAAGGATTAAACTAATCAGCTTTCGAACAATTGGGACCAGCTATGCAGCTAAGTCAATTAGATTAATCCAGAAACGATCCTGTGTCACATTCTATCACTTTGACACCTCAGTTTATCATTTAAACTAGTAGACTTAATATGCGGGTTTGTCAACATGGCTTGCAAGGCTTTTTACTCGTCACACAGTGAGCAGTGACTGTTATATTTCGAGCACTGATATTGGAAACCTTAAACGAGTTTCACCCTAAACGATCTTGCATTTGATTGGTTTGATTGCTTAGTAATTATATTTTCTCACTTTGATTGCAGGTGCTCAAGGAAGATATTTGCGTATCCTTTTCATGTTTTTATTTGGATGAACACCGGTTAACTCCATATATGGCAATGATGAACTGTAATCGGTCTCAGGGCCTCTTTATAACTCGCTGAAACCATTTTGCGTCTCATCCCTATTTCTGCAGTTATATCGGCAAAGCATTTATGGCAAACGGATTATCTCGCCTAACCAATATCTCGCTTTCTTAATCCGATATATCGGCTAGGCAACACGAAATTTAAAGGTTTCGGGTCATATGAATGGTTGCCGAAACGAAATGAAAGTTGTATCGGACCCATATAAACGGAAGAATGAGTTAGTTATAGTTATTTCGGCTGAGCTACATATCAGTCTAGACATAAAGAGGCCCTTAAATAGCCTTGTTAATACAGTATATTCTCCATAATTCGAACCTCGAAGGGACCTTTCAGGCGTTCGAATTATGGAGATATGCGAATTAAGGGACGTCGGTCAATATTGGTCAGTTTGTGTGAGAACATTTTTTCTTATTTCTTGTTTATCGAGACTTATTTTAGACAACAATGAAGGTATAATAACCTATTTTACTATATCAAAGTAGCTAGTTGTTTATTTACTTTTGATCTTTACATTATTACACAAATTTTATGCGATGCCATTTGAATGTAAACAAAACATTTGAATGTTTACGACAATTTACAGCTCAAAAAACTTTATACAAAATGCTTATCTAAATCTTTCAGATGCTCGCTTCAATTTCAAAAAGTTCGAATTATAGTGATTTTTTTACATCTATAACCATTTAATTTATGCAGTTGAAACTTTGAAAGTTTTCCTACTTTTTATTACGGACATTTTTGCACAAAAAAATTCCAAACATTTTTTTGTTGTTGATTATAAGTTATGAGTAAATCCCCAGGTACATGTATCTTCTTTTTGACAACTTTTTTTGCTAAATTGCCATAAATTGTACATGTGTTATTAATTTAATTGCTATTTAGGCAATTATCTAAAAAGATTTTATTAAAAAGACAATAGAACTTGCAGTTTGCATAATTTTCCCAAACATATATTTATATATTTGGAAAGAAAATTAGGTCTGAGTCTGCCATACTTTGTTTAATAACTACGAGATAAATAAATGGTTTATATTAAAAGTTTTTCCATTAGTATTGAAACAAATTTTTACAACATAAAATACAACCGAAAGCTACACCTAAAATAAATCACGTCGTCATCATAATTAATGACGTCAGCAAAAAGTAATTATGCTGTTATAATTATGTGTTGAACTAACTAGTTGGAGCATAAAGGTCCTAAAAACCTAATATACTTAGTTTTTTGACGTTGTTACGACGTCGGGTGCACACTAGGTTAGGGTTAAAGTAAAGCATATTTGCTCATTGTTTTTAACGTTATTCTTAACTGTAAAGTAGATATATTAAATGATATTATGAATAAGATGGCTTCTGGTGTTCTTCGGTAAGTTTAATACGTAACACAGTGAGCAAAAACGTGTTCAAAGTCCGCAGTAAAGACGCTAGAACAATGTTGAACGTTTCTTATTTGATTATAGCTGTGGTGAACCGTTCCTATTGTATTATAATAAACTAGAAAATTCTATATAAATCGTATCCTATCGACCCAATTACTAAATGAAACTAACCTACATTCGAGATGAATATTATATGTCTCGAACATATGTGTTTGTACAAAATAGCTACTTATAATAACTTATTTGCAAATAAAACATAACACAATTGGAGCAGCATATTCCATTGTTAAACTTTCTTAGATTGATGTCAATTTGGAGGTATTTTTGGTGAATTAAATTAAATTTTTGAAAAAATTAGTTCGGAAAAGATCGACTGTCATAAGCGCTTCTTAACAAGAATCCAAGAAATTAGAGGGATTTGAAATTTGGTAGCGTTTATTAGGGGAGGGCGCTTAAAGGAGGGAGGACGCTTATTGGAGGATTTACCAAACTCGGTTTCAAACTTATTTCTTTATTCTAGACCTACGGTTCATCACACAGTCTTGCTTGATGATTCCATAGACAGTTTGAATAAACTCGATTATTCTTCAATTGGGAAAGTTGTCGTCAAAATTTAGAAGATTATCCTCTACAAGTGAATTCGAATAACATTTAGAAAATTTTCCTCTACAAGTGAATTCGAATCAAGTGAATTCGAATAACATTTAGGCAACCATCTACGTTGGTTAAACTTACTATTCCTATGATAAAAAAAACTGCAACATGGCAAGAAATTGTAGTATGTCAGTACGACTGACCCTGTCAGGCAACACACGACGTCAGATCGACGTCGCGACTTTGTTTCAACGTTGATCATACATCACACAAATTAAACTGCAAGAGATATGACTAATAGGAAACACTTGAGCAGTTCGATACAATTCGTTAGTTTAAGAGAAATGTTTATCCTTTGTAAATAAATGGCTAATGTGATCTTGGCTATCTCCATATATGGACTATGTATCTCCATGTCCGTATCATTATGTATCATATGATGTTAATTTCTACCAATGGAATGTCTATAATTTCTTTCTACGCGTGCACATTTTCCGTTCCGTTTCCGTTCTGCGGAAAATTTTCTGAAGTGGAAAACGACCTTTAATATATCAAACATTGATCTCATTTTCTACCCCTCTACATATATCTGTTGGTTTTCCAATAAGCTTTAATAATGGGCTTAGTAGGGACCGTCTCAAAAATATAATCTACAGAAAAGAGTACTGAGTCATACTGAAGAAACCAATCCATTGTAAGTTCGTTGACCTATCAGACTTCTGTACGGACTCATTTTTGTTGAATTTGACCCTACCAAAAAGGTTGGTTTTGGGGCGAAATTTCGAAATGGTCCCTTAGAGGTGGGGCGTTTATTAAATTTTTGAGATTTATTGAGGTGGATTTTCGTTTGTACGAATTTTCAATCACCTGTCAGGTGAAGTAACTTTCAACCGATGTAATGGCTTTATTTAGAATTCGCCTTGTTGAAATCCGTAGACACTAGGGCTTTTTATCTCTTTTTTTATATGAGGGCAACATTGGGGACGAGATTGCCGTATATGTTCAAGTGAAATAATGTCAAATCCCTTTTACGTTTGAATTATTAAGAGATTTTATCAATTTTTGTTTAACATTTTTTAAAGTTTTGGTTACGTTGTTTGTAAAATAAAAAAATATAACATGTACAGTCTGCTGTGCAACCACGAAAGAAAAGTTGTGCTATTTCACAATTACTTAGAAAGTAGTCTAGTTATTGAATGTTGCAGTGAGCTCGAAATGTATTTTTATGCTACTTTTGCACAAACTTTCGCGGGCACAAACTTTCGCGAGGTAAAAAATTCGCAAATCTTTTGGATTTTACTTTCGCGAATGAACAAAAATAATGCAATTCGCGAGGCATAAACTTTCGCGAATGAAGGAATATAAAAGAATTCGCGGGCATAAACTTTTGCGAGTAGGAAAAGATAGCATATATTATATATTTTTTTATGAATATTAATTGATTGATCGTTATGCTAAGCTTATAAATGAGCGGTACGCAGAACCTAAAGAAGAAATAGTTTTAGGCTCGATTCTTGTTTCCATTCCAAGTCCTGTTTGTCAAGTCAAAATTTCTCAACTGAAAAAAGCTGCAACTAAAAATATAGACAAAATTTCTAAAACCGTGGATATTCGGGACATATTCAGGAGGGTTAAGCAACAACCTACTTCGGAGCCTGCTGATGTGTTAACTACTATTGTAATTGACTAAGTTTTACTCTAATAATTGGCGATAGCAATTACTTTAGAGAAGAGTACTTAAAAATGAATTAACATCTCAAAAGTAAAAAACCAGACAGCTTCCGTTGCAAATTATCAGGCATAAAGTTGATGTTTTTTTTGTTTGTTTCAAAGATAATACCATCATTAAAAAACTTGAAAATTTAAGGCATAAACTTTCTGGAATGAAGGAATGTGAAATATTTCGCGAGCATAAACTTTCGCGAATAAGGCTATTCAGAATTTCAAAAACCATAAACTTTCGCGAAAAGACCCAAAATTTGCGAAACTCGCGAAAGTTTGTACTCTTAAAGTATATCGTTCATTTTTCGGCCACTGTGTTAAATGAATATTTAATGATTAACGATTTTACATTCAAATACAAAGAAAAATTTTATTAAAAATCATATGTCAATATTTAATGTAAAACTGCGAAAGACACGAATGGTCAAACACCACCAAATAGTTCCAGATCAAAATTATAGCGTTGGTTGTAAATTGTTTCGGCTTCGTTAGGCCAGACGTTTCAATAGACAGTATAACGCGTTCTTGTGCTATTTATTTTAGTTTTCTCTGCAAGCAATCTAAAATACGTGTAACCATAATGAACTGAAAAGCAAGCATAGGGAGCGAAAAGAGGAGAAGAGAATTTAACGAAATAAAGAAGAACATTTATAAAATGAATCGACTCAAAAGAGTTTTGTTTGTACCAAAAAAGCCTGAAGAGAACATGAAGCATAATAACAGTCATAACCTAGTGACTGATTATGCAGAAAATGCTACCGCTCATGGAGTTGGTAAAATTAAAAGTTCAAAAAATACATTTGTACGTTTATTTTGGATAACAGTTTTTTCAATTTTTATTGGTTGTGTTGCGAAACAGATATATGACCTTGCAATAAAGATAACAAGTAATGATTATAATACTCACGTTCAATCTAAAGTCTATAGAAGCGGTTTAATATTTCCAGCAGTTACGATTTGTAATTCGAACGCATTTTCTGTATTTAAACTACAAAAGATTTTTCAAAATAAAAATCCAAATGTTACAGAGTGGACGGATGATGACGTATCATTAGAAAGAATGAATGCTCTTCAAAAAATTATGGTAACATTTAATAAAACGCAGATGAAAAATCTTGGACAGCAGCCAGAGATGATATTCATGCCAGATCAATGTAAATTTAATGGTAAGAAATGTAGATATCCAGAAGACTTTCGCATTGTCATAAGTCCCAAGAGTGGTAACTGTTTTACGTTCAATGACAATGGTACGTTACTTCAACCAAAGTTAGGTACGCAATATGGCCTGTTCATTATTCTTAATATCGACCAAGACTCATACAATGCATTTCATGACGAAGACATACCTATTGCTGCTGGAGTTACTATATCAATACATAATGCAAATCAATCATTAAATTTACAAAATAATGCGATACTTGCAGGACCAAATCAATTAACTCGAATTGCTATTCGAAAAAAAGGTGTAGCACGTCTAAAAGCACCTTTCATTGATAATTGTACAGATTCTGGTCCAGATATAAAGTTGTTTTATCCAGGAAGTTATACAGTTGATTCTTGTCTTTCAACTTGTTACATTTTAAGAATGAACCAATCCTGTAACGCTGTGAATTTAGCAAGCGCGTTGCTTGCATCTCAACAAGCTGGATTGAAATTGAAACTGGCAATAACGAATGCAGACGTTAAATGCGTTGTTAAGTTCGATGAGTCTTTCAAAGATGGTAAAATAAATTGTGATTGCCAAGTCCTTTGTAATGATGAGACTTATGAAACGACAGTATCAAGTGCAACATGGCCAGCTAATGCTGAAATTGATTTTTTAATCAGAAGAATGAATCAAAACATAACACGTGACTATTTTAAAGACAACCTACTGGCTTTACAGATCTATTATGATGATTTGACTGTTGAAACAACAATTCATAAACCGGCTTATGATTCGAATGCATTTCTTTCAGATCTTGGTGGACAACTTGGATTATGGATTGGAGGGTCATTTTTTTCTGTATTGGAAGTATTTGTATTACTGTCCGCATTACTAATGCATTGTATTGTACCAACGAAGATTGTTACAAAGAAGAATAATGGTGAAAATAAGGATATATCCGAACATCATGAACTGGGTGCTATGTGATCAACTTGTGTATAGGGATAATTTACCATGAAATCTTTAAAATACAACAGCAAAGAATACTGAACACAGATGAATACATACTCAGTGGGCAAAAACTTGTTCAAAGTCCGCAGTAAAAACGCTCAACAATTTTTTGCCCACTGAGGTATGCTCTATTAAACTCGGGGAGTGGGGCACAAAGTACCCGCGGCATTTTACGATAACTTTTTTTCATTTAATAGTATGTCATAGTGACTTTTCCTAACTTTTATTAAGGATTGGGATTATGGATTCTTTTTTGGTTATTTTTCCGGGAGTAACTTAATCCTGAACAGGGTGTAATTTTTTTGAAAACATAAAATTTTGTTAAAACAATCTCTGTTGTTGCTAGGCTATCTTTTTAACAAGTAAATATTATTTATGGAAATTACAGCTCAAATTGTATTATCTGTGCTATCTGCATACCAGATAGTACATTTCACAGACCGCAAATTTCACCCTCCCTCCCCTAAAAGAACTATTACCTACCTACCCCAATCTAGAAACGCCCCTATTTCATATTATTAACATGCTCTAACCTGTAGAATTTTTTAAAAATGTAACAACTCTTATAATTCGGTACGGGAGGATGTTTGATTAACGGGTAATTATTATTATTGGGTTCTGTGCGTATGATAATCGGGTATAATAATTAGGAAATGCTTTCTAATCTCACATCGTTTTTTTAAGCAATCATTTTTCTTGCTTATTCATGCACATCACATTTGTGGGCGACGGTATCGCAGTATATTTTGATATTTTTCAACAAATCGAAATTGTAATACCTGAGTATTTATTAAAGATTATATTTAACAAAAACTTTTCTAAGCTGAAATCTGGTTTGTATAACCTCATTATACCCAATGAGCAAAAACATGTTCAAATTCCGCAGTTAAGACGCTAGAATAACGTCGGACGACGACGAACGACAGTGAAAGTTCGTTATATCGAGAGTTCGTTATATCGAAAATTTTCAAAAAAATCAGGAAAGATAAGACAGGACAGAAATGCTAATAATTCATTGTTTTTATGAAGGTCTACAGGTACCATGTGAACTGCACATCGTTGGCCAGAAAAAATGCGTGGATGTACTAAAAGATGAACTGTCAAAATTGAGATAATTTCTATTTCATTTTTTATTTTTTTTATGTGAAAAAACGCTGAAAATGGGAAAAATTGTATCTTTTGTACCCAGAGTTCGTTATATGGAGATTTCTTTCCTCAAGGGGAAGAAAAATTTGGTTCGTTAAAGCGAGAGTTCGTTATATCGGGGGTTCGTTATATGGAGGGGCTTTATGAGGGTTTCTTAAGGGCAAAACGAGGGGGAACAGAGTTTGGTTCGTAAAATCGAGATGTTCGTTATATCGCGAGTTCACTGTATTTACAATAAAACCAAAGAATGTGTTGTGTTGTGTATGAATTATATTAAAATTAAAAAAACAAGTTTATTTTTCATAATAGACATTTCCCGAAAAGTCATTCGTTAATTTAGTTTCATATTCAGATGTTTTAATATTAATTTTCAAAATTCTCACCAGATGGAATCATTATACTCAAAGTAGAAACTTGTTGCAATGCCATAACTTTGTTTTAGCACGTCATATATCAGTAATGGATGAATTGAATACTTTTCGATGTTATTTTAGTTGTAAAAATATTTTATAAATAAAAGCAAATACACAGCTAACCCTGCCAACACGCGACATCTCATTAACATTGAAAAAACGCGTCAAAACATTGCGATGCCATTGAAACATATTTTCGTTGTTGAGAAGACGCATGCGCAGTGTGAAGAATATAAAAATTATGTTAGTATTAGTAAATAACCCAGTGGGCAAAAACTTGTTCAAAGTCCGTAATAAAAATAGAGCATAGCATCTTTGCAGACTTTAAATTATTGCCCATTGGGAAGACGTAATTATACAGCGACGTACTGAATTATTTTACAAAAATATACGTAAGTCATGCAAATCTCGAAAGCAGCCAATGGAAAGTACTTTTTAGAAAAGGTGTTAACAAGGTTAAGAAATCACTATGGCCGGAAATTTGAAGTGTTCATAACAAGGTTGTCTCTGCTTGGAAAATAAAGCTATGTTTGGGTCCATGGGTACATTTACGTTACTGGCTAAATAGATGTTTGGGAATAGTATTGTGGGAATTATGCTGAGTGCTGGAGACTGAATAAGAAAGTCATCCAAATGGAGACGACTAATATTTGCATTACCCAGTGGGTAATAACTTGTTTAAAGTCTGCAGCAAAGACGCTAAAACAACGTCGGTTTTTGCCGACTGGGTATGATTGAGATGGGATAAAGAGATTATGAGCATTGAGGATCAATCAGCTACAAATTGAGACTATTCTAGATCTTTTAAACTAGTCCAGCTAGAAATAAGATCTATTCTTAGTAATATCTAGTTACAGCTGATTGATCCTGATAGCTCCAATGACTGCCTCTAAAATGTCCAACATTTTATCGAAGTTGTTAGATCACCCAGACAATTAGAATGCTCACGGTAAAACAACTCCTAATGGAATGATGTGTCTACTCATTAACGTCTTTTTCAACGTTGATTAGGTGTTGCGCTAGCATTAGAGAAGTTCTCAGTCGACAAAAACATATTCAAAGTCAGTAAAATAACGTAATAACGACCTTTTGCGGGCTGGGTTATATCACTAATCCAGTTACTTTGTACATGCAGATTCTATTAAATTTCCATATTTTAATTATTGACCATAAGCGTATGGCGCTGATCCCATATTTTAATTATTGACCATAACCGTATGGTCCTGATCCCATGATCTAATACAAAATGGACTTTAATCAAAAATCTGTGGAAAGTCACCTTACAATTCATTCCCACGAAAAAGCAGAGAAAACTGCATGTATTCAAAAGTTTTCAAGAGATTCTTCCACAAATTTAAATCACGCAAAATACTAGTTCGTAAGCATTTTTTGGTGGACTTATATGCAAGACTTATAATGATGAGATTTTGTGTTTTCTAGAAAGAATTAACCTACCCCAAAGAATGTTTCCAAAGTTTAAATAAATTCACAATGACGTGTTAAACTTTCAAGATTTATTTTAAATTCCATTTTGTAATCCCCCCCCTCCCCCCTGTATAAGCCCACTTTACTTTCTAACTCTCAGACTAGTTCGAATAAGCGTCCCATATAAAAGCATCTCCGTGTATTAGCTCATGGGCTTATATTTGACCAAAATTATTACTTTCAATTTAAAATAATTTTGAACAAGTTTTTGCCTAATAGGAAAATACTGATAGATATATGTAAATAAAAACATCCAAATACATAGAAGGTATGCCAAGTGGACAAAAGCTTGTTCAAAGTCCGCAGAATAGATGCTAGAACAACGTCGAACGACGGTGTTCTAGCTTCTGGCGTCTTTATTGCGGACTTTAAACAAGTTTTTTCTCACTGGGTAACGTGTGTGGAGTATTTTACTCGTTCTTACAATATGTCCTAGCATCCTCTTGGTTTACTTTCTTTCCACCAATCATGTGGATAGAAATGTTTTTGAATTTCTATTCCATGTCTTGGTACGGATATATTTACACCAGCGAACATCATAACAGGTAAAGGCTTATCTATCAAGTAAGGTGGAAACGTATGAAAATTCTTATAATTTAATGGAAAAATCCATGGTTCTATTCCTGTTCTTGACATTTCATTGAACATGGTTTTACGAAATACCATTAAATCGCCTCGTGCATTATCACGTGTTAGTCGATAAGTACCTAGCCATATTCTGTAAGAAACTTTTATATTTCTCGTTTTAAAAGCAGCTATAAATTTTTGTGGATCAACTTTTTTCACTTCGTCTTTGATTAATATCATATCGACATCATTGTCCCATGGAAGTGGATTTTTGTAACGAATAGCGCCCCATAAACTATAATAAGAAATGAGTACATGTCACACTCTCACGAGGATGAGTCAACCGAGTGAACACGTCACGACGTTCATTCGACGTTGATTAGACGTCGCGTGCTGGCACGGTAGTAAAGATTGATTTCCATTAGGCGAACAAATCTACGTGAAAGCCAAAAAAATACATTCTATTGGTAGAAATTTACGTCACACAATGTTTGCCGACAATTTCCACCAAAGAAATGTCACTTTCACGCGGAATACTCCGCCTAATGGAAATCAATTTTTTCTTATTCCCGTCCTCTTTAGGCCATCTGCGTAGGAGACTGATCATATCTCATAAAAGCGCGGCGTGACTGCCGAATACCTTCCTGGATATTTCTGTATACGAAGCCGTCTCATAAATCAGGCTATATAAGTTTATGAAGCCGTCTCATAAATCAGGCTATATAAGTTTATGAAGTGGGTACTGCCATATACCGTAATTATTTGAATTGCAACAACAACAAAAAATAAAAATATTTGAATTAGCGCCTCAAATAAGCCCAGAAATTTTTAAGTTTGAAATTAAGTGCCACCTCCGAACAAGCGCTGCATTAACAATAAGCACGGTGGCGCTAAAGCATACAGTTTGTACACGGATGTATTCCGGATCATATGCGGCAGTCTCTCTCGCCGTGATATACGGAGAGAAAAAATCTAAAATACAGTCTACTGAGAAATCAGATGCAGGATTTCTCCTCATTTGGGTAGCGTATTGCCAAATATGGTCATACAGTAGAATGTCTATTCCAGTGAGCAAAAGTCAATAATAAAGGCGCTAGAATAACATCGTTCGACATTTTTCTAGCGTTTTTACTGCAGACTTTGAACAGGTTCTTGTCCACTGAGATAAGACGTTCTAAGCTTATAAAGGCGGACACCTCCTTAAGACGGACAGTAACTCTAGTAACGAACTAATTTCTTTATAAACTCTTAAGATGGACTTTCTATACACAGGTTTTTGTGTTCACAAAACGAATAATAGATCAAAGATATTCTATAAAAAGGGCAGAAATAATGCAATAATATTTTTGAAGAATTTCAGATTCCACTGTAGCCGAGTACGAAGACCTGTGACTGTGTCCAGCAGCATTAACCCTATTAAGGGTAGAGGGAGACGGAATTCGCTTCAGCCCCTCTCTGATTTTTTTTAGGGTATCCCTTGTCGCAATGAGCTGTAGTCTTAATTTTTCTTGACTTTTCCGCAAATTTTCTATGAAAAATATTTTTTTCTCTTTTTGCCCATTTTATCCAAAACACCTCGATTTTTTTTTTTTTTTTAATATGACATATAATATATCATTTGAAATAAAATCTAACTTCCAGGGTCGGATCTAGGGATAGGCTTAGTAGGCTCAAGCCTATATAGAAAACGAAGCGAACCAAAAAAAACATCCAGTAGAAAGGACAAAGAACTATTTCCGTAGCCTTTTCTTTAGGTTTATTCCCCGCCCGCGCCACAGCAAGGATATGTGGCGTTTTCCAGAGTTAAAAGCG
>JAULBZ010002209.1:0-19378 GCA_032360805.1 Neoturris breviconis
AAGTTGGCTGAAAATATTCTGAAAAATCTCTCCTCCACAGTGATGACCGGCTGTTATTTCGAGCCCTGTGATGATAGAATACTCACTTGTTTTTTCAAACCAAGCATAGAACAGACAATATCTCTTGAGTAAGGTTGAGCAATTACATATCGTAATAAATCTTTTTGAGGTTCTATAAGATCCTTTTGAAATAGAAACAAATATTAAATTAAAAATGGAAATAATGATAGAAATATACATAGGAGGCCATCCAGAATTCTAGCAATGTTTCTACCATCAAATTCTAGAAAATAATACAATTCATTACATAAGATCTACATAAAACATTTGTACCAGCTGTAAAAGGTAGCCATAATTATTTTACCTTTCTGTATGGTAATGGTCCCTTCAATGGAAATTTTAATGTTGATGGTTCCAAATTCCAAACATTTGAAGATCCGGAATGTCCAACAACAGGCACAAGAAGAGAATGACCAGTGATTGTAACCATTTGGGCAAGTAGTTTAAAAGAATTGACAAAGACAGTGAAATCTTTACCAAAGGTCTAAGAAAGATATATAAAATATCAGGGAAATAATATTTAGGAATAAATGCATTGTTAATCCTGCCTAGACTGGGCTCTTAAATCATATTTTTGACTGGGGGACAATTGAAGATGCTCCTCCACAGGGGAATGCCAAGGGAAGACATTAAATACCGTCATAAAGTACTGTCGAATATAAGCAGACTAATTTGTACTTGATTTCGTCCATTTATCCCTTCCTGGAAAGCCATGTGGTGCCAAAATCGTATAAAATATTTTTAAAATGTTTTCAGGTAGTTTCAAGAAATGGCCAAGGTAATGCTGATATCGGCATGAAGACTTCAGGAAGATTCAAATAGATAAATAATAAAAGTCACCAAGTTTCAAGAGCATAGCATTTGTAGAGAAAAGTAATTGAACTACAGGGGTTGGCCCCCAGTCTAGATAGGGTTAAAGTAAAACTTTAATAACAGAATTTTTCAATACAATAGAGCAATAGTTCCTTTTGATGAGTTGTTCCAACCGTAAAACCTTAATAGCTATGATAGGTAGGTGTCATATGTATGCTGTTTCTTTGTTATTGCAGAGTCATTTCTTTGTTCCCTACATGCAAAAGGTTAGGGACCATCTCCATTATTCGTTTTCAGGGAGAGAGTGCTGAATCAACGATCTTGCATTTGATTGGTTTCTTTGTACCGAAAAAACCAATCAATTAAAAGCTCATTGACTTAACACTCTTCATCGTAGATTAATTTCTCTAGTAAACAATATTTTTGGTGATGGCACAAAGTTTGTTCCATCGAAGTATTATTGATTATTATGATCAATGAAATCGTATTGACACATCCAATTATGAGGAAAGGTACTACTTGGGTATTTTTGTATCTTTCTTTAGTAGCCCATAGCAATGCTAAAAAATCACTCCTCCACGGTGATTATTTACTCTTATATCTAACCCTGTAAATTATGATCAGAACTAAAATATAACATCATTTTTTTCTTGTAAAGGTCTTTTCATACACAGGTTGAAATTATGTTATATAGAACCCGTGGAGAATGGTAATATACATTGAACTTGCAATTGATTGATTTCTTTGTTATCACTTGGTAGAGCACTCTTCTCCAAATATCATATTTGTTACTTTTTTCTACTCCTCGGTGTGGAAACTAATCTAAAGTAATTGACTAGAGGAAATCATTTAACAAAGGATCCGATCACTTAGCACAGTGTTTGAAATAAGAGCAAAAAATCACTGTGGAGGGATTTTGAGCATAGTCAGTCTATAAAGCCTGAAACTGTGCTTAAAAAAACCTTCTCCACAGTGATTATTTGCTCTTATTTGAAACAAAGACACAGTTATTAAAACATTATATTTACCCAGTGTGGATGAAAGTTGTCGACTGGATATAATTTATATATCTAAAAGTGAAATAAAATCGATGATTAACAATTCTGTTAGGGAATCAACTACCCCTAGGTAAGGCATACTTTGACCAATAAATCAACTTCAACCAAGTCTCAGTTGAACGTTTATCATAACAGCAGTAATCGATGTAAGAGCACATAATCACTGTGACAGAGAGATTTTTGAACATAGCTTCAGGCTATGTAGACTGAACTATGCTCAAAGATCACTCTTCTGCAGTGATTATTTTGTTTTTATTTTTACCACTGCAGCAGTGTGTGTAAAATGCATGACAAGGACTAAAACAAAATCTCAAAATTAGATAAATTTCCTTTTCCTTTATTATCACCTGATAAATTGAGATGGTAACAACACGTTATGATAAAATTAATATTGATTAATCAAGAAAAATTACTGAGTAAAACAAGGCAAATCAAACAATCAAATTGACTGAACAATAATGTCTGGAAATTATGTCTATGACGTAAATATCTATAGAATTTAAAGTAGGCATAAACTTGTAAACAATATAATTTTCAATGAAACTATAAGCATAAACAATAGCAATTTATATGATTCATTAATAATAAAGAATGAACTTAAACCTAATTTGGCGGGTACATGTGTGAAAGTTACCTACAAAATCAAGCAAAAATGCAGACACAAATTATGCCTCATAGTATTATGTATTATAATACTAAATAGAAAATAACCTTATAGGAATGATATTATGCTAAAAACCTTTTGCGTTAATATTTATATTTGTTTTAATGTTATATACTTTCCTATCCTATTCAGAATATATATTCAAAGTGTCTATATATATTCAATGTCCATTTCAAGAGCAATTTTGCCGTTTTAAACAGAAACGTTAACACCTTAATTTAGATTCAAAGTTTTGTATGACTTGAGTTTGTTTAATTTTTATTAGTTTTGTTGATTGAATAGTTATTTTATAACCAATACATGATGAAAGATTTGCTCTTCCTGTACTAAATTTTATTAATAGATTTAGTGAAAGTGATTTTATTTGATTTAAGAAAATGATAAACTGCATATGAATAACATGAAATCATTTCCCTAATTATGATTTCGATGTTACAATCTTTCTCTTACCTGTCTCAGAATGTAATATTCCAAGAACTACTTCAAAAAACACATGTTAACATGACTTATGGTCACTTTTATCATCAGGCATTGAAACATGTTGTTAATATTTTATCCTCTTGTGTTCACATACTTATATATATCCAGTTCTGGTTATGTTAGAAAGATAACTTTTACATAATGTTAAGAGGTTTATCTTTTCTTAAAGTTGTACCGAGAACAACAGTACTATCAGCTAATTGAAACATCCTTAAAATGATCACTGTGAAGGAGGGATTTTTGAGCACAGCTTCAGGCTTTGTAGCCTTAAGGTATGCTCAAAAATCACTCTTCAACAGTGTTTTATTTGATTTTATTTCGACTAGTCTATGATGGGTATGGATGATTGCAGTGATCGAAATCAGAGTAAATAATCACTATAGAGGAGTGATGTTTAAGTATAGCTTCAGGATATAAAGCCTGAAGCTATGTTCAAAAATCCCTCCTCCACAGTGTTTATTTACTCTGATTTCAACCACTGGTTTGTACCTCATTGACAACAAAATAACTTGGCATTAAACATGCACATCTATCTAAACCCATGCTGATAACCTATTAAAAATAAACAAAATCACTGCAACATTTTGTCACGGTTTGTACAACTATGCCTCTCCACAAATGCTAAAACCTCACAGCAGTAATTAGTAAGTTACTCGACTGCAGTTAAGGTGACCTGAAGGCTCCTCTTTCGTTAGCTTCTACAAATAAGGGAGGGGACCTTGTCACCCCTTTCCCATATTGACATTGACCTCTTACCCCAGCATGTTGGTACCCACTTTACCAACCAAGTATGAATGAAAGGCTTACAATTCCAGGAGATAAGCTAGACAACAAAGGCAATAGTAAAATCATCAAAGATCTTTTTTGAAAAACTGATTTTTTAATATTTGTGATGATTATGCCATATTCAATTTGAGAAGAAATTAAACCCTATCCAGGTTAAGGATGGAACAGATTTTTAAAGTCAAACTTTTCGATTAAGTTATAACTCCCTTACAGTCATCGATAGGTACCATTTGAGCACAGTTACAAAGTCTATATTTAAAAGTCACTCTTGCCACAGTAAATTACTTTCCCCATTTTAAGCAAGGTAGCACTGATAATTTACTCCATTACATAGCTTATTATAAAATCAGTCTTACACCAGGCCTCTGAGCTCACGTCGGCATTCAGCCTGTTGGTTGCAAATTAGCCTCTAAAGATGCTGCTCCATAGGAGAATGCCGCCGTGAATTCAGAGGCCTGCTTACGCTGTTAACAACATCCAATTGTGGTTTTTGTGACTGCATGATGGTTTCAGGTAGCTCAGATTTCACCTGATTAAGTAACACAGAGAACACTGCTCGAACACTCTAAATAGATAAATTTTACTTAATTAAGAGAACACAGCTCGAACATTCTAAATAGACATACACAGTTCATACACTCTAAACCAACATATTTCACATGATTAAGCAACACAGAACACAGTTCTTGCACTCTAAACTAAAATTTCACATGAGTAACACAGAGAATACAGCTCGTGTGCTCTAAATAGACAGATTTTATTTGATTAAGCATCACAGAACAGAATAGTTCGAACATGCTAAACAGACAGATTTTATTTGATTCAGTAACAAAGAGAACACATATCGAACATTTTAAACAGACAGACTTCACAACCAGGTGATCAGGAAATAATCAGTGTGGACGAGGGATTTTGAGCATAGCTTCAGGCTTTATAATCCATAGCTATGCCAAAAAATTACTCCTGCACAGTCACTATTTGCTGTAATTTTGAGCACTCAAACTTACTTTATAATCCATCCGTGGTAAGAAATATTTAATGAATTCAAAACTATGATGCCATACATGTTCATTTTCAAATTTTAAATAACTTGAATCTAAAACGGCTTCACAAGCTTTTCTAAAGTAAATAAGTAAAGAATTATATTATAGCAACCAACAATTAGCACAAATAATGTCCATGTTTTTAAAGCACACTTTCTTTGCAGATAACCATTCCCAGCCGGCAAAAACCTGTTCAAAATCAGCAAAATCCTGTTAGAACAGCGTTCAAAGAACGTTGTTCTAACATTATTTTGCTGACTTTGAACAAGTTTTTGCCGGCTCGGTTTGTTCTTATTTCGAACACTTCAATTAAACTCAGATATTTACTGTATATGTGTGTTCACGGTAAACATCATCGGTGCATTGGTGACATGTGATTTCGTCACCTTAAAGGACACTTTCGCTTTCGATAGAATACCACGCGAACAAGTACATGTGACTATCAAACAATCTTTTTTTAAAGAAACATAGAGAATTTTGTTCAAAAAGGCACTTAATCATATCCGGTTCAGAGACGTATTACTGAGAAAAGCGTTCTCCTCATTTCGAAAAGTCCAGAAGCCCTGGAAACGAAGTTGTACGCTAAGCATTCCTGTGAAATAGTAGCTATGTACAGAGAAGAATGTTGCGATTGTTCCAAACACAACAAAGTGTTAGAATAATACTCCTTTATTGATACTCTAATTTTAATTAACTTTAACACTTGTGGAGGAGTGTTTTGAATTTTGAGTACTCCTTCTTAGGTGATCAGACAGTTATTTTAACCATGGCATAAAGTCCCCAATCGCTAACGTTTATGACATGAAACTTGGTACATTTATAGGACAGCTCAATACAAACACTTTGGCAAAAGAAAATGTCTTAATGACGTTACTGGCACCTGCTATATCGTCATCAATAACATTAGGTTTTTGGTCTGTAGAATGCTATAAAATGATAACGACCTATTATCTGCGAACCACTAACGCATATGGCATGAAATTTTGGGTACTTTTAAAACAGCGCAATACAAACATTTTGGTATAAAGAATTTGAGTTGGTGACATTCTTGGTACCTGTTATGACATCATGATTCACTGTAAATTTGCAGTCTGTAAAATATACTCTCTCATCTGTAAAATATAGAATTTGGTCTGTAATTTTCAAAAGTTAGAAAAAGTCACCAAATTTCAATACCACCATTAATAGGAAAAATGTCATTGCAAAATGAATATGCCGCGGGTTGGTAGGGAGGAATGTCCCCTTCTCACACATTTTGCATAGTAAAAAACAGTTTGTTATTGAAGAAAAATGATTTTGAAAAAATGATCTTGCAGTGCATTTAGAATGATTTTTGATGCTAATATAGCATTTTTAGCCATTACAGTGTACCAAATTTTGAATTATTTCCCAGTAAGGCCAAACTATGGTGGATCATCCCTAAGTTACTATATTATGACCCACTTACTCTCAGAACCCTGCAAACTATATTTTTATACCTCCCTTAAAGGTTCGTATACCGAGAGTCCACTGTAATTACTGAACATACATATTCCTTTGCATATTCGAATTCACTATAATGGATCCAAACCAACCTCGATCCTAGCGCTTTTTCTCTCTTTTTATGTGAAGACGGAACATTCACATAAAAAGAGAGAAGAAGCACTGGGATCGAGGTTGGATCCAAACAAATATTTAATCATTTTTTATGATTCTTTGCTAAATGAAGAACTTGTAATCTTGAAATGTAACTGCAACTTCTGAGCCATCAAAATACAAAAACAGAACCAGCTATATTTATTCAAACAAAAGTTATAATAATTTGAAGTGTAATAGATGTATATTTTTGAAATTTTGCTGACATCAGCAAAATTGTCACGCAACCTTTTTATATATTCGAAGCATTAGTAGATGAGAGCTTGACTGACCAGATTTATGGAGTGAGGTCTACTAGCCCCTCCTCTCCCCGGACAGCTACAGAATCGAAAAATCCCAGGTATATGGTTAAAACGTTAAAACGGTCTTCTTCGTGTAATTCATACCCAGTGGGCACGCGTCATCGTAACAACGTCAAAACGACGTCTACAATATTATATGCCGGCAGGGCAAAGGTTGAGCTGCTTTAATTCCTGTGTTTAGACTGGGATCTAAATCAATAATCATATTTTTATTATTGCATTGACCAGTGGGCAAAAACTTGTTCAAAGTCCGCAGTAAAGACGCTAGAACGACGTCATTCTTTTCTGGGTAATTTCTTCGTCACGTATTTACTGTTAATTATTATTATTATTTAAACATCTTTTCGTAAACAGATTTACATGATGTGTATCATGATGGGTATATATAGAAAGAGATGTTAATTTGTCATTATTTAAATTTTCGTTAGATGCTAGGTCGTATGCATCATCCCATGTGAGATTTAGATCTTCTTCTAACTGTTTTTTCATTGTGGATATCCAGGTCGTTTTACTGTTAATTGATCTAATATAAATTATGTTTATAATATAAACAAATTCATGATCATTGATAAAACTTCCCAACACGACATAGTCAACGCAAAGAACGACGTCTTTTTGACGTTGATTAGATATGTCCGCCCAACCTCTAGAGTTGAGTAGCCCCTAAGCAGCCTAGTATTAATAGGGTTGTTGGTAAGTATAGAAACAAAAATCGGTCACTAACGGTCACGAATGGCTCTAATCTCTCAAATAAAATAAGACATAAATTACGAATTTCAACAAGGAATATACACCACAAGTAAAACGTAAGTAATTAAAACGAGCTCTAGAATATTCACGGTTTAGGATCTTAGGTCCATTTGCAAACTCGACGAGTTTTATTGTTTCTAGCAGCCTAGTACCCATGCTCTTAAAATAAATTCGACTTTTCGTGCTGTTTGATTTGCTAATCAGATTTTGAGGTTTTCCGTCTTAGTTGAAATTCCATATTTTTGCTCAAATTTCTCTTTGTCTCAAACATTTTTGCGGGAATTTGTAGGTAATCTTTACATGCTGTGAGTTTGTATGACATTGTGCTAAGAATTATGAAATGTTAAGATGAAGCAGTTTAAGTTTAAACCAAATATATGCTTCTCTAAATTTTAAACTGACAAGCTAAATGGACCGCCGGAATTTTTAAATTTTACTGTGAAAGTAACATAACAAAAATTATTATTCAGGAGGTTATTTTCTTACATACTTTAAAAATCTGCATCATACTTTTGTGACTTTTTGCCCCCTGAATCTTCTAATACCTTCTCATAAATTAACAAATTTCCGGGGGTACCCCACCATAGCTACTAACGAAGGGTTAAATTCATATTGTGTTTTCATTTTATTTAGGGTTCACCTTCCCATGTTGCAATTGTATCAATAGTGAGTCACCTCTCGGTAGGCAAACTAGAAATACCATATTAGATCATAAAGAAGGAAGTTTCTACTTGATTTGTAATAAAGATAAAGACGAGAACTACACTGTTAAATGCAAACTAGCTAGCAGGAAGAAAATACACAAGAGGAAAGATAAATCAGTAGGATATAAATCAAACAAAAGTGTTAAGAAATTAAAAGAAAAAGAACACTCAAAATCAAAATATTCTAAAAAGTTAGAAAAGAAACAGAAGAAAAAGAAAAGCAACGACGCTATAGATGATGAGTTTATAAAACTTATAGAAAGTTTTAACAAAGAAATGCCAGAAGTAGAAGACATTGCAGCATATACTACAAAACTGTTTAAATTTGCAGAAAAACGTATGAAAGGCAGAAAAGGAAAGAACATATCAAAAGCTAAAGACATTGGAAAAACACTTTTAGGAGATATTCAACATTTTAGAAAAATATTACCAAGATATTTTGAAGTGATTCAATCTATAAATAATGAAGCGCTGCGCGAACACGAAATTTTAAATGAAACATATACTACGGAAAAAAACTCTACTCACCCTTCAAATGCTGAATCAGCATTTACTCAAGTTAAAAACACTGAACCGGAATCAAACTTAAATATTTCAAAATATACACCACTGTCCCTTGAATTAATTCGTGAACAACTACAAATTAAGAGAAATAACACAATCACGACCAACAATAACCATATCTCACATAAAAAGCTTCGAAAAATAAAAACAAAAGCAAATTTTCATCGGTTTAATCACGAGTCCAATTGTATAACTATATTCTCAAGAAATGGAAGTGAACTATCTTCTGCAAAATACGATATAAATAATATAATAAAAAAGTTGCAACTAAAAAGAAAAGAATTTGACGATAAAATGACTTTTAAAGAATGCATGAATACAGAGAACAATGGGCTTACGTCAGCACAACTTCAAGCAATTCCTTTCGTTGATATGAAAAAACCTGTACCTATCGATATTGATTATTTCATTGATCCTAATGTAAAAGTACAGCACGCTACTAGAAAAACTTTATTTTCTCTCACTCCTAGTTTATTTTATGCTGATATGACTTACCATGTAAAAAACATGACAGCAACAAGATCGTTAAAGATCGATAAAACACTGCAACTTCAACCATCTCGATCCTCAATGCACTTCTATTATTCCGTCCAATCAACTGCAGACATTAAACGTAAAATAGATTCAACTATGAGATTTTCTCAAAGTTTGAATAGTAGAGACCAAAGTTTGAATGATAGAGACCCAACTGAAACGTCATTATTAAGTAATTCTGGTAAAGAAAATCACAATGAATCTATAATTATTGCACCAGGTTCCGGTAAACCCACGGTAATAAATCCAATAAACGTTTATCCTGGAAGCAATCTCACTGGAAATGTATCTAAAAGTACATCATCTTCTGACTTTCAAGATAAAAAAAATAATGGAAAAACGTTTACCAATATTAAACATTTTGCTTTCGCTACAAAATCCGCAACAGATCAATTGCGTATATCACCAACTACTAGTACAAAAGAGTATCAACTATTGTCTGCGTATCATTCCAAGGCATCAGAAGGGAATCTTATAGACGAAGTGTTATCTGAAATGCTAGGTAAGAGTGTGAGAAATGGTCTTCAAATTCTTCAATTTAAAGTAGAGAAATCAACAAAAATCATGTTGAAATTAAGGATACTAATAAGTTTGCGATGATGACCAAATCAATAATCAGCCCGTTCCAAGTGGGCAAAAACTTGCTCAAAGTCCGCGCTAAAACATTAGAACAATGTCTTCGACGTTGTTCTAGCATCTTTACTGCTGACTTTGAACAAGTTTGTGCCTACTGGGTAACCCTTTTGTGATGATAACGACCTCCTAATTCCAAATTTTTCATAAATTTTCTTTAATAAATGTTTGTATCATGACAACCTAAAAGTTTGCAAACGAACAGAAAGAATGATTATTAAAATGTTGTGCATACAACAGGGACCTACTCCAACCTCGTTCCCAGGACTTCTTCTCTCTTGACGTTTGACGCTATAGCGTTAAACGTCAAGAGAGAAGAAGCCCTGGGAACGAGGTTGGGACCTACTCAGCTATCACCCTGATGAAGAAAATTATGATTTTTTTTTATACCCTATTACTCCGTATATAAGAGTATGTTCTGAAAATACTATACTTTATTTTCATGCTGATACACATTTGACATTTACAGGCTTTTTCTAAAAATATGCCTTGTATCTGAAATAAATGTAGACCATTTTGTCTATATTGCCATTGAAAAAGAATGTAAACAGTCTGTAAATGTAGCTATAAATGTATCGCAGAAATTTTTAGTTATGCATTCTCGCTTCCGGTTTCCATAAAAAAATGTAAAAATTTCAAAATCATACTTTTTATAACAAGAACAAATATTACACAGAAATAAAAAATTGCAAAAAATTGATAGGAATATTGGCTTTATCCCGCGTTTTCATAAAAGAATGTAAAAAATCTTTAAACACACTTTTTTCATAAGTGATTAGATTTCTAAATATGTATAAATTTTAGCTAATCCTGCATTTTCATAAAAAAGATCTAAAATATTTCCAAATCACGATTTTGTCATTAAAAAAGCTGACAAAGTCTAAAAAATTAAAAAAAATTGGTATTATGCCGCGATTTTTTAAAAAAATATATTTTTCATAAAAAGCGATAAAATGTATAATAGTATAGAAACTTTGGTATCCCGCGTTCTCATAAATAAAGGTAAAAAAGTCTTCAAATCACACTTGTTTCATAAAAAAAAATGTTGAAATCTCTAAAAATGAAGACATTTTGGTTCTATGTTTTCAAGTAAATCTTGTCATATATAATATTCAAACATATTTTAGCAATCAAATAATTATTACGAAAGTTGTTTTTGTCTATTTTTGATAATTCTCCATTTCGTGTTCGGGCACATTTATCGGCTTTATAAAGATGTGCAACTATATGTTTTGATGACTAAGAGAATGTTTCCAAGATGTTGAGAAAGCAAGAGAAGTAATGGCCTGGACAATAATCTGGGAATATTTTTGGATGTAACACGAGTAACGACATTACCAGACATTATGAGAAATGACCAACTACACAGACAGCTTTTAACTACATGACGACATGTTGAGGAAGATCTGATTCACACAAACCCATGTTACCGTCACAACCTCGCATTGCACAAATACTTATAATAATACGAAATAAAAATTCGCACTGTCAGCTGTGGGTCTCGGGGGCGCTGTAAGCCACCTAAGTGGAGTCAAGGGCTAAGTCCCGGAAAATTTTGTAAATTGGAGATGTGTGAGGGTCTAAATATCATCAAAATTGACTTATTTTAATGGTAAACAAAATTTGAAAAAGAAAAGTTGAATTTTCAAAAGAATTTCTTCATTGAATTCGTTAATTACTGATCCTTTTAAACTTCACGATCCTTACCAATGTAAAAAATGATGACACATGTTTTTATTCATAAAATGTTTTTCAACCTACCGGTGGTTACCATGGTTACGGCACTTCATCCATATTTATTACACTATAACAATAATAATTAATGAACATTATTTACAACCAACCACATCACTCTCAGTTGATATTTTGTACTTTTTCTATTTTTTGATGACGTCATTACTTATGATGACATCACCAATTCAAAACGGGTGGTGCAAAACGCTTATTGCTGGATGACCGATAAGGTACATAAAAAATAAATTAGTCCCCTTTTAAATACACGTTTTATTGCAATAAATAAACTTAGGATTTGAGCGAGTTCCTTAATTTTCCCAACATTTTGAAACTCAAATTTCTTATTTGCTTCTTAAAATATCAAAATGAAAAAAGGATTCAGATAAGATGTATGTACTGCTTAAAACTAAACACAACTAAAGAAATGTGTTTTGTATGTACTTTTGTCCAAATAAGGAAAATCTACGCGACCTACATATTTTAGAGGTCAAAATATCGAAAAAGATACAAGGTTGTTTCTTACCATTTCCAAATTTCACTTCTGCTTCTTATTTTTTGACCTAATTTCGGTACTGTTTCTTATAAAAAAACGTTTAATAATTCTCAAATAATACCTACAGAGGAGAGTAGAGAGTCAACGATCTTGCAATGGATTGGTTTCTTCGTACCAAATAAATCAATCCATTGCAAGTTCGTTGACCTAACACACTTCTGTACAGATTCATTAATTTAGATCTAAAGGATATTGCACCATCTACTTCTTCAATTCAAATATCTATCAGAAACCTACTTGAAGCTACTCCTGCATTATCAATATCCACTAATGATAACAAAGAAGTATCATCTTCCATAAGCCACGTGTTACCCACGATAACAACACATGTAAAAGGTAAGAAAGCTTGTTCTAATCAACCGGCACGTAACGTCTAATGACCATAAAAAAGACGTTGTTTTGACGTCGCAACATCAAAACAACGTCTGATGACGTCGCGTGATGGAAGTTTCAACCGTTACATTTTTTCTTCTTCGTGTTTTAATAGATTTTAGTGGGTGTGTAAATAAGCGTACTATTCTGTAATACATTTTTATTGCGAATAATTCCGGGCGAAAACCAAACCAAGACATTCCATTGGTAGAAATTGACATCAAACCATGTGTGACGTCGATTTCTACCAATGAAATGAACTTTTCGCCTCGTGGAAATCAACCTTAACGGTTCGCCCACCCAGTTGCCAAAACTTGTTCAAAGTCCTCAGTGAACTTTTAGCGTCTTTACTGAGGACTTTGAACAAGTTCTTGCCAATTGGATTGTTAAGTTTCTAATATAACTGTATTTATTTCAGGAAAGAACTTTCTAGTTAGACTGAAACTTTCAAGAAAATTCAATGCTTCTTTCGAACTTCTCAAATCATCTGAACGTACATACTTGAAGAAGAAATTGCAAGATACGGTAATACTTCATGTAACTATTTTTTAAACATATTCATTAAAACTTTGGTAAGATACTTACCGAAAAAGTTTCAAGGTAAAGAAATAGTTTTATGAGAAACAATACTGGATTTAGATAAAAAAAAACAAAAAACACAGAACTGAAATTTGCAAACGGTAAGAAATAACAATATATATTTTTCGAGATTTTAGCATCTAAAACACCTTGCATGCCTTGAGGATTTTACTCATTTAGTCAAAAAACATTTCTTTACTTGCCATTTTTGACCCCTTTTTTCACTTTGATAATTTTAAAAACAATAAGATATAAAAAATAATATAATATAATAATATATAAAAAACGTGTATACGAATTTCTAAATTACGTTTCACGATATAAGAATTTATTATTTCCGATCAATACGAGGTCGGGCAGTAACTTGTGCAGAATATTCAATTTATATCCATGCAGGTACACGATGTCGGATTAACGTCAAGACAACGTCAAACGACGTCGTTTTGACATTGTCATAAGGTTGTTATGACGACGTTGTCTAATGATGATTTCATTATTTAGATATCAAATTTATATCATGATGATGAATCATACAATAGTTGCAAAGTCATTAAATTTAGTAAAGTGAAAAGGTATTTCTAATTCATTCATTCATTTATCCTATCCATCCACCCTTTCTTCATTTATTCCTCCCTACCATCCTTCCTCCTTCATCCATTCATTCATCAGGTCATTTATTTAGTTTCATATTGAATGGATATGTTTCTCTTATAGTGATAATATGACAGCAGTTGATATCGAGTTTTATTTCAAAGATCGCGATATAAATCATCTAGATATTTTACAGAAACAAATCGCTACTAGTCATTTAGGAAATATGGCAGTGGGGCAAAGCATTCTGGATATCTGTAAGTAATTTCAGTGTTCTCTCTGATAGATTTTCAAATTCTTTTATTGTTGGCGTCTTTGAAAATGACTACAGTGTGCTAATAGTTACATGTAGGGACCATTCCTTCATATGTAGGCAGGCTGATGTAGGGACCATTCCCTCATTGAGCATACATGTGTGTGTGTGTGTGTGGTGGGGGTGTGAGGGGTGGAGGAGGGAAGCGTAACTATTTCCACCATAACATCTATAACATCTTCTATTCTGATTAATTTTATGAATTGAATCAGGAGGATAAAAATATCTGTAAATGTGATATCACGTGACCAAGATATGCCGCCATTAGTAAACAATATTTTAAAGGGTTACTTAATTTACCCTTTTTTTTAATAACCCACGAGGGTAGAATGGGACCCGCTAACACTTTGACAACACGTAAATCGTTCTATTTTTACTAGACGAAAAGAAAAATTGACACATTTTGTAAAAATCTATGCTTTCGATGAATATTCTAACTACGAGTTGACTATGGAGGCACACGACGACTGAACACCAATGACATAAAAATGACGTCCTGCGTAAAAATGACGTCTTGGTTGATTCGACGTCGTTTGCCTACCGAAGAATATATATCGTGGTCAACTCATACATTTCTTATGACTCTCAAAATTCTCCTTCTTATAGTAATTTAGGCAATCTTTTCATGGACCCCTAAATGAGTTTTACCAAAAAGGGTGAAACTTATTTAGGAGTCCACGTAAAGGTAAAGGCTGCTCTACTAAAGTCGATTAGACTGTGTTAATTTTCTTTTTAGCTTTAGTAAATGATCATATAACCGAAATTCAGTGGTGTCTTCCTCCGTGTATCAATCCATATGGATGCTTTCCTACATGTAAGGACAGTTGTTGTGAATCTCCAAAGAACTCTGTTCAAAGTAGCGCAATAGATAACAACCCTTTCTACACCGTTTATAATTATATATTTACTCCTGATGAAAAACTACGAACTGTAAAGAATGAAGAATTGAAAATGAATAAAAAAAATGAAAGTTCTCTTGTTGCCTCGGATACGGGAGTTTATTGCAATACAATATGTCGCAATATGTGTCTACCATTTTGTTTACCTCGATGTTGCAAGAAAAATAGTTGATAGTTATATTAGAATGTAAATATAAAATCTCAGAAAAACCTAAAAATATTTCAGCTAAAAAAACACTTGTATTTTTAAATATTCAGTCTAGCTACAATCCTGGCCAAATATACTGTGGACAAGGTGAAATTTGTGCAAAAATTCCGAATTTCAAATTAGGTAAAAAGACTTAAATTTCGATTAGCAAGACGAACTACACGGAAATTCGCTTTTGTGCAAAGAGCCTGGGTACTAGGCTGCTAGAAGCAACAAAATTTGTCGAGTTGGCAAAGTCTTAAGTCTACTCAGATAAACCCTTGAGATAAACCTCAAGGGACGTCTAGTGGTCATTTTCAGTACTTGCGTCTTGCTTGTGGCGGCGTGTATTACTAGTCGAAATTTGAAAAATGTCTTTATATTAATGTCTAAGATTGTACAATCGTTGTAGTAAGTAAATAATACACCCCGCCAGTGAACAAAAAACTTGTTCAAAGTCAACAGTAAAGACCCTAGAATAACGTTGAAATCGTTGTTCTAGCCTCTTGACTGCGGCCTTTGAACATGTTTTTTTCCATTGGGCAGTAAAATTAAAGTAGTTTACCTCCTCCTCTCCGACAATGTTGTCTGATAATGAGGCGGCAGTAAGCTGGATGTTAGTGGGTCACCTGAAGGAACAAGCCCAAGACCATTCGCATTATCAACACACTGTATAGAAGAAAGGAGAAACAAATTCAATTTTATCAGGTGTATCATTATTTATCGCCACGATTGTAAATAATCTTTTCCTACGTCTCTTATCTTGTAATTTTAGTTTTCTAAAGATCTTTTATACATTTCCTAGGAGTAAGGAACAGAACACCAGAACACACACTGCGGCACGTGACGTTTTATAAACGTAAAAACAAACGTTACTTTGACGTTCTGACGTTAAAACCACGTCTTTGTTACGTTGAAAAAACGTATAACGTGCACATTCAGAAAATATATTACCATTGGATAGATGTGCTATTAAGGCCGTTTTCCAAATGAAGACATTCCATTGGTAGAAATTGACGTCACACGTCAATTTCTACAAATGGAATTTCTTCATTTGCATTCCGCGCGGAATTTTACGCTAATGGAAATCCAGCTATTATAAGAAACTGTAGTATTTATCTCACCACTCTTTTCCTTTTAATGAGGCACGCGATTTAATAACTGAATTGTTTCCACTACAGTAATACATGTACGTAAATGTTATTACATTTAATATTCGAAATCGACTCCGATGGCAAAATCTTGTTCAAAGTCCGCAGTAAAGGTAAACGCAGAAAAGGTTAAAACATTGAAAACGTTGTTCTAGCGTCTATACTGTGGACTTTGAACAAGCTATTGACCACTGGGAAATAGGTGTGAAAATGGATTCTGATATCAATAAGGTTAAATATAGTCGACCAGCTTATGCCAGAAGCTGAAGGGAAATATTCCATCAGCTCTGGTTATTTAGAGTTGACAGTATTGTTTTGACTTACACGAATACAACAAATAAAATGATATATTGAAACAGATGCTTTACCCTTAAAATAGTTAGGTAAATATACCCGCCCATGCAGTCTTTATAACTATATACACGTATGCGATTTTATGAATTTTGTTATAATTTTTCTGTTTCAATACCTGGGACGATTATCTTCTCAAATATCATATGAGCAGCTATAATGATAGAATGATGATGTCTGGTGTTGCACGCAATATCCAATGAACTTGTTCAAAGTTTGCAGTGAAGGCGCTAGAACAACGTTGTTCTAGCGTTTATTGCGGACTTTGAACAAGTTCTTGTCTACTGAGTAGGCTCATGACACGATTCAGATTTATATATTCCTTCTTTCAGAGGTCGATAGAGAAGCAAATAATCACTGAGTAGTACTATTTGAGTATAGCTTCAGGTTTCTTCACTTACATATCACTCGACATAGTTTTGTCAGATTTTCTCCCCAAACATTTCTCCATGACGTAACAATATATTTTTTAGATAACTGCAAATTATTAACAATTGAAAAGTTAATCATTTAGCACAAGTACACTTTTCTTTATACGAAACTTAAGATTTGAGTTTCTGGACTGGAGTTTCCTTATTTTTTATCAAAATTTTGAAACTCAAGTTTCTTATTTGTTTCTTAAATTATCAAAGTGAAAACTGTATGTACTGTGCTAACAAACATAAAATCTTAACAAAAGATACAGAATGAAACGGTTTGCTTAATGTATTTTGTTTTTGTGTCAACTAAAAAACTGTTTTTGGTCCAAAAAAGAGACCTACTAGAGGTTGAAAAGAGACCTTCTAGAGGTTAAAATATCGAAAAAGATATATGATTGGTTCTTACTATTTGCAAATTTCAGTTCTGTGTTTCCTATTTTTGGACCTAAATTCGGAATTGTTTCTTATAAAGTTGTTTCTTATAAAAAAAACGTGTAGTTTACCGCATTTCAGCAGTTTAGGCGTATTTCCATTAGGTGATTTTTGTCACGCACGTTGCTTTTTTCGAGCGACTTTTTAACTGGGCATGCGCACTGATGAATGCACATGCTCAGTTAAAAAGTCGCTCAATAAAAGTAATGCGCGCGCAACAAAATTCGCGTAATAGAAATCCACCTTTTCGGTTTACACATACGCTTATTTGAATGGTCATGATTCCTTAACAAATTAGAGCAGATATTTGAGATATTTATTTTAGTCAGTTAGGCCAAGAGTTTTCAAAACGATGTAGTGGGAGCCTGCATAATGTGCCTACGCAGTTTATCGCTTAACTACTTAATCTGTAAATTGTTGAATCGTGACTATAAATGTTTAATCGTATTTTTAGCGTTTAGACAGATATTGCGTAAATTAAACTGATACGCTATCGTTTTTGCAAGACGATATATGTAAATAGCAATTATTTTTGAGACTTATTAAAATAAACAAGAAAGACCTACGTCTTAAAATCTAAGCGGTTTAAAAAAAAGAGTCATCAATGCGATTTACATTAATTCTGGAAATGAAGAAAACCCTAAAGCTTTCTCGACCACTATCATTGTTGTTCTTGAAATCGTTGGGGAAGGAAACTACTACCCGCCCAAATATTCAAAATTATAGCCAATAAATTGACGAGAAAATAATAACAATAATAATAAAATAATATTATATATTAGCCCGAGTTTCACATACAAGAAAAATTGCCTGGTGCCAGTCTATTTGTGTAAGCTTTGAGAATCATCATAATCATCTTCTGGGTAAACCAATATCTGCTTTCGGCTTCGCCCGATCACATAGTAATAGATATAATATTTGATTTTTATTGAATTACGTAAAACATCACTTTTAGCATATTTTTATTAAAATATCTGCCTGCTAAAGGACATATTAACGTTTTTTTTGTTAGTGACATATTCTGAAAGTATTATTCCATCATAAGGATGATTACTCGTGGAGATATTGATAAATGATTGAAGTTGTAAGAAAGTATGAGTTTTTTATGTTCACTGTGTGGCTGTCATTTTGTTCGGCAAAACATTTTCCACTTTCTGAGAAAAGAATTGCCCACTTTGACTCTTCCACATATTCTTTGATCATAAATTTTCTGTGTGCGATTAATGTATATCATTTATCAATTTGATATAGATTTTGATATTTGCACTAAAAAAAGGTGATGATGTACCTTTAACTTGAGGAATGGACGTGTGTTTGCGTTAAAAAAAATTTAATTGAATTTGGCAAAGTAAACATAAATTGAAACTTTTTTACTAACCATTTTATGAAACCCTGTCTTTTTTTTTGAGATTTAAACGCTTATACAAGTGGAATGTCTGTTGTTGGCTTTCGCACAGAATTTTGAAAGATTACTCAATACGGACCCGTATTACTTTGTATGCGTACTACGCATTTTCATATAGGACCAAACACAGTCCGAACACGGGGTTATACGAGTCCGTATTTAGTAGTCTTTCACACTGTGTACAGATATGAAGTTTTGTTAATATAAATGTTTATTGAATAATCTTTTTACATCAATTAAAAATGGTAGCTAGGTGTATCAAGAAAAACACACTTACATGAATTACGTGCGTGGAAAGACCAATTAGAACTCACAGACAATATACATTCGTAAATGAATGTGATTCTTTCCACAAAAATATAATAA
>JAULBZ010002210.1:0-19372 GCA_032360805.1 Neoturris breviconis
CTAACATGATTTAATAACGGTATCAAGCCAATTGCATACATACCCATTGCTATCGGATCACCTTGCGTAGTTCCTTCCTCAGATTGTATCTCTTTCCCACCAAGAACAAAAAGTCTTGCTGGAATTATATAAAAATTTGTCATGTAAGTGGATAGTTTAGGACACGTTATTCTTGCGTTATGAAGAAGTACACTTCTGTTGATGTTATTAAACGCATTACTCGCATCAACTTGAATAAATCCGTGAGTGTCGTCGTTTGTGAAAAGATCTCATACTGCATGTATTGCTACTTCACATCTAGCTTCTATATCAACACAAAGTTATTCGTAGCCAGCAGATTCTATAACGTCTCGTTTTAGAACGGACATTACAGATTTTCCCATTATTTTGCCTAATACTTCTCCTATTCCAATAGGGAGAAGACCAGGGCATTTATCTAATGGAATAAGTTGACATGATATTAAAGATGCTATCGATTCTGGATCATTTAACACGTTGATGCATAGTTGTCTTGTCATTAATGCAATAGCATGACACAAATCATCTGATGCTGCACCAAATATACTTCCACCAATAAATTTTCTCCAAAAGTCAGAATCAAGACCTGATGGACCTGAAATTCCTTTTGTTTGCATAGCGCATTTTCTTCTAAGCTTTGCATTGATGTTGTCGTATATAATGTTTTCTATTAACTTGACAGGACCCTCTTATAACAAATCATTGTGTTTTGGTTCTGCTTTAGGATGTTTTTGCTGAAGACATTGCATTGTATTGTCAGTTAACGGTAAAATATCTGACGAATTTCCATCTAAAAGACGTATAGCAGCGTTTAGTTTACCCTCCATCATTAAGCGGCTGAACTTTCTTGAAATTTCCACTTGACTTAAAGTTTGAGTTGTTAGTCTTTTGCAAGATTGGATAGTCATACCATCACGCAAGAGTTTTGTGTTCTTTCCAGAGTACTAACCGTCTTGCCAAATCTTGTTTATTTTCAGCTGTCTTCACATCTTTTGAAGTTCGTAAAAGCAATAAAGACGGCATTACCATTAGAGCTTTTAAACAGGTATTTCTTTCAGGAGAATTTGATGACCAATTTGAGATAAGTCTGGTCATCTCTCGTATGACTTTATCATAGCTACATTTTGGCAATTCAAAGAAATCCTTCTTCCAAAAGACAATTTGTTCATATGCATGATTTATATTGTTCTTATAATTACTTTCGTTAACATTCCCAAAGGTTAGTAGCGGTATATTGTTCTCAACTATTGCATCATTTTTACAGGATCAAAGATGTATGTTTAATCCTCTGATAGTCTTGAAGATTCGGCTACACTTACTGCATGTTTGATCACCTTTTGAGGCAGGTATATTGTTCATAAAATGTGGTGGTGATTCAGCTTCTAAATTTGCCTTGACGTACTTTTATTGATGCGACGCTATATTAAGAAATTTTAATTTTACTGATGATAAGATAACTTCGTTAAAGCAATTTATTCGTATCTGTATACGTGTTTAAACTCAGCGACCGTGATCCATATCATAAACTTTTACTTTCATTTCTTTTAGCTAGTCTAGTCTCTTAGAATATCTGGATGGATATATGAATGTACATGCATGCATTCAACACTGCTGTATGGTTTTGCTACGAAACCAGGAAATGACCTTTAGATTCTGACTGTAGCAAAAATGTTCGTTTTCAGGCATTAATTTTACCCATTTTTACCCAATTTGTCCTTTTGTGACATCACGAAAAACGCGGGAACTTTCCTATGTGTTTTTGGCGATTAGTGTAGCAGCAATTGCAACCTTTACTAAGGAAGTGTGTCGTACAATAACTGGCCTGTGGCGTTGGGACCCTGAATTGTTGCAGAATTCACTAGAAACCTTCTACATGTTTTGGTGTTTAGTGTAGCTTTACAATGGACGTATAGGGCGTTATTTCTTTCCTACGTTCAAGATGGCGAGTGCTGCAACTATGATGCTATCGTTCTCACCTTAAATCTCAAGGAATTACTGGAGGTTGAAACGGCCTATTTCTTCCTATTTATCTACTGCTAAAACAAGTACCTTTTCTTTCTTTTTTTTTCTTTTTTCTATTGCCTTTACCATTTTGGACATAGCTTATCTTTACTATGGAGAAAGCCAATGAACTTTACTTCTTTTTTAAGTGATTCATTTGGGGGAAAACAGGTAATCTTTCTTCCTCTGCTGCTTTCTTGGCTGTGTAGACTGCCCTCTTTACTGTTTTCTGAGCTCCTAGATCAGTGTCTTTACTGCCACCCACAATGGAAATTTTTACTGGGAAAGGGGCAATGGATTATTTCCTTACAACGAAACAGAACTCTCCTCTTTCATTTTTTCGGGGGATGTAAGTCAAGGAATAGGTTTTTCTACTTTAAGTGCACAGACCGTGAACAGTCAGCATACCGACCTCCCTTCTCTTCTAGTGTTGGTATTGCTGACCTTAATAAACATTAATATCAATTTCCGCGTTTTCGTGAATCTTCGTGTGCGTAAATGCAAGTGCTTGGCAAATAAATGTCAAGGTTATCGTCATATTTTTTCCATGAAATACTACGAACACTTGTTCGCGTGTTCACCGTATATGCTACCATTATTGATGAAAATAATTGTGTGCTGATTCTGTTGCAGACACTATGCAATACAATGAAAATATTCCGCGGAACGGAAATCTCCAGTAGGCAAAATAACGTAGTGAACATTGTTCTAGCATTCTAATGACTTTGAACATATATTTGGTGGATGGGAGCATTAGCAGACAAGCTTGTTGCCAACAGCATTATTTCCACAAGAACATGGGAGAATTATGAAGCAAATTAAAGATTTCCGAATCATTTTAGCAAAGAGAATTACGAGGCAAATTAAGCATTTCCAAGTCATTTTATAAAGAAAATGGGAGACATACAAAGTAAAACAAATCAATCCTGATTTGAATAAACAATTTAACAGCCTTTTCCTTTTCCGTATGGAATGAATGAACAAATGAAAATTGTTTTAGTCTTTAGTCATTATGAATTTTTTTATGTACATGTGAATAGGGCTTTAATAAACTTATTGTTTTATAACCATGCAACCATGAAATAAACATTCTAAATAGATACATGTAGACATTTTGTTTTCACATCCTATTTTATTGAAACTGGTAAACACAATAACAAAGGGTGACTAAGCAGTGGACAAAGACTTGCTCAAAGTCACCAGTTAAGATGCTAGAACACCGTTGTTCGACGTTGTTTTAATGCCTTTACTGCGGACTTGGAGGAAGTTTTTAGAATTAAAAAGATAAATTATTATAATGGATTATTTTATATCTGCAATGGAGATTGATGAAAACAATTCTTTTGTGAGTTGTGAATTACACATCACGCATAATAAAACAGCTATGTTGCTTTTGCTCATAACTTGTAAATATCATACACGAAACAGCTAAACAAGCTTGTATTAATGTTCTGTTATACCTTTTATACAAAGAATTGCCTGCGTTTTCAAAGATAATATTTAACTATTTATTTTTTGCCAACCTCAGAGATGTCCTTGAACAGAACGGCAATGCTGACCTAAAATTAAGTCTTCAGTGGCAAAATTTTGCCGGTCTTCGGCCAGTTTGTCCTACTTTTCTTCAGACTCAGAGGGCTACACATGTGTTTATGTGGGCTTAAAGCTAGTATTCAATATTGCACACCAGTTCAAAGAATTTTTAAAAAAAGCATATTAGAGAAGGATGTATTACAAATATTAATAATAATAATTAACAAAATTATATTTACAAAAAAAAAAATATGTAAAAAGATGATTATTGTTTTTTCCAAATTCAGGTTTTCCCTTGGAATTCTGAGTCAGTTTCTTCCCTTTGCCAGTTTTTTCAGAAATATTCCCCCGCCCCACCTAACACCTTGGCAGGATGCTATGTTATTGTCTTGTAGTTTTACCCCTTTTACCTTAATGGACTATGGAAGATTTTGTTTTTTCTTATTTACAGTACTAAACAAAGAAGAGCAAAAGCTTTAATTGATTTTGAACGACATGAAGATGATGAGTTAGGTTTTCGTAAAAATGATCTGATTACTATTATCTCTCAAAAAGATGAACATTGCTGGATTGGTGAACTCAATGGATTAAGAGGTTGGTTGCTATTTTTCATAGACACTGTCTCAAATATAAAAGATTTACAGGGAACAGTAGTGAATCAATGATCATGCAATGGATAAGTTTCCATATACCAAATTTGCTCCAATTTAGGCCTAATTTTATTGATACAAGTGTTTGTTTTTAGCTCTCCAAACAAAGGTATTGCCATCACTTTGCGGCGGCAGCGGCCTGCTTCTCTTAATAAACCCTGTTTCCGAAGTGCTAGCATTTTTATCGGTCCGACAATGAGTAATATAATGCGCGAGTTGCAAATCGCACTTGTGGTCCAGCTTACGCGTGCAATAGGTGCAATGACCATTCACACCCTTTAATTTAGTGGAGGAAGCAAAATAAAATTCTGTTGATTGTTAAAACTTACTATATCTCAAATATGTAGTAGTTTGATGAAGCAGTTACCTTACTGATTAATGTTGACATTGTTCCTAAGTATAAAATAACCAGAAACGCAACAGCTACTTCTACCATATGCACGCACCCTCCTAATATGTCCTTTCCATCCTTTTCTTTACATCATAAATACTTGGATTTTGTCTTTGATAATACAGTAACACAGGTATGTCAAGTCACCTGCATTGAGCGGGTGTCTCCCGCATTTTTGCAAGATCACCTGCTAAAAAAAATGTATCAAGAATCACCCGCATTTTAAGCTAAAAAATCAATAAATCATTGTTTGTTCTGGGATTTCTTTTTATTCTTCGGGTGAGAAAAGAAGCAAATATTATGAAAAACTTCGTGAGCAAGTTTTTGCGTATACTGAACGTAATGATATTACTGAAGACTATGATAGGGTATACCAGTTTTTTTACGATCACGAAGTTGAAGTTGATATGTACGATTTTAATCATTTTATCCAAAGTCGGAAAAATATACATTTTGGTAATACCGACATTGACAAAATTGGTTTGGAAATATTTCCCAATGATGCAAATGCTTTGATACCATTTAAATGTTTAGGGGATGACAATTGTTTGTATAATGCTATTTCTATTCTTCTTACCGAAACGACCAAGTTACATCTGGCTCAAAACTGTATACGAAATCATTATTAGACTTGAGTACGATATTAAAAAGTATGCAGTTTTCGGAGAGTAACAATATAATGTTTTGAATTCCGATATTTAAGCGTAAAATTTTTGTGAAACAAGCTAATTGCAATTGCACTTTCTTGACACACATCTTGATACCCTTTCTAAATATGCTTTAAGAGCAACGTAACTATGCATTGCGTATGCTTTAAGGTCTTTCAACGGAATATATATGAATATGAGATATTTAGCTACTGTTGGTTTGTCTGAGGGCATTTTCCGGCGATCTGGAGACGTCAGATTTTAAAATTTTCCCTTTGGCGCCTAACCTTGGGGGCGCCTCATGGAGATACTAATCTAATCTGGTTACTAAAAAAAGAAAGTCACTATATTAATCATTTCACCCGCATTAACTTTTCAAAACTTGGCATCTTTAAGTATTCTAACTTTGCCATCAATGTTTTCAAAATATGTATTTTCTGTTTTATCTAATTCAAAACTTCTCATTAAAAGCATAAAATTTCTTCTTAGACAAACATGCTTTCACCTCTCTGAGATCGTTGTAAATGAAGAATCGTAAATGAATAGGTTACTGTTTTAAGTTTTAATAGACAGACAGGGTGTCTATTGAATAATTTTATGTATGGTTAATGTTGAATTTAAACATTGAGCAGGTATATATATTTAATCTTTTATAAATAAACACACATGTTAATTTACTTTGATAATAAATCATGCAACAAATACAGTACTGATTAAAGTTTATTAAAAATACAGTAATTTCATAAAAGATAATGTTGATAATAACCCCCTGATATTTTTGCCTTCTTGAGCACGTGTGCCATTTCGAAACCTTTACTTTTAATCCGGGGGTATAACTTTTGTTTTGCTAAACTATATTACTCCTAGGCTTGCAAATAATATCACCAAGTTATGTATGCCACATTTACTAATGTCTTCTTTACTATTTTTTGCGCTATAATTTTACAAAAATAATATTGGCAATCACGATAGAGTATGGATAGAGTAAAAACATCAACAGGAGTATTATGTGTTTAGGGTGTTATAATTAAAACTAACTTAATTTGACAAAATAAAACAAAAGGATAACAGTAAAGAGTATATTATTCGATGAATCAAAAGGAAAACTATATTTTCTTTGACCCAAAATGACATTTTGCACGTGTGATCGACCGCACACACATTCACCTAAATAACATGCTAAAATGATAAGGGAGACTTGGAGGCCTTTTTTTGACATTTTAATTTTGTATGAGACTTTGACCATGAACCTTTTTTGGTAGACATTTTGTGGTATTTTGGGTAAGCTCTTTTCTCAATTTTTTGAGATCATAAGTGATATTTTTTATAACTTTATGATTGAAGTCTCCATTTTGATTTTGGGAAGCTTCCTTCTTCAATTTTGAAATAAATATTAATGTGTATGTGCATTCACTTTATCAGGGCCATAAAAACACTCAATTACTATCACGAGAGTACATTTTCATAACATTGTTAATTACTCACAATTAAAATATATTGACAATACACAATTCAACTGAGGAAGAGTTTTTTAATAAAATGATAAATTGTTTTAATGAATATGTAATCTGCTATTTCATTATTCTTTATTAATTTTAATAACGGCTGATGACAACCACCTTTTCTTAAAAATAATTTATAAAGTGTTAACTTAATAAATTAGGTGTAAGGTTTATTAAATCACACCCCGACGGAGGAGAGTGTGATTTGTTGAAATAGGCTTCTGCCGTTGTCGTCTGTAAGAGAATTTTTTGATTTTTGGCGCGTATATGAGTAGTTACACCAAGGTTTTCTTTAGAAAAACTTGCTGGTAACACCGTGTACACTCACAGAAACGTAACTTTCTTAGCCTTGTTGTAAAGAATGTAGGCTAGCTTGGAACGAAGACTGCCATTTTATATTAATACGAACTGTCTAAACTAAATATTGAACGCAAACATGAAAGTTTTGACTTATGTGAACAGCAATTTTTAATCGATTCAAAGTTTTTTCCAAGCATGAGGATCTTTCTTTACAAGCGAAAATTATAGTGAGAAAAAGGAGCTTTATTTAATTATGAATTTGTAGTTGTTACTTCTGGTGCATTTGGAAGTGATATTACTGATATTTGATATTGCTGGTACAGTTTTAGTTCAGCGCATATAGCCTGTACTCACTCAAAAAACAGCTGGATACAGCAAACTTGGCTAGCTATTTTCCTGATATCTCACCAATTACTGGTCTATATACATAAAGCTTACAAGCTTACAAGAAGATCCCTTCTCTCTTTATAATAACACAAAGTGAACGCAGGAGAGAGCGCTTGACTTAGCCTCCCAGAGAGAGTTTGGAAGGCTAGCTAGACTGAAATGGTTGAATAGAAAATATCCTGACTGTTTTGAATTTGGCCACTAACTTTATGACAATAATACAAATTGAAAGCGAGGTTGTTCACGCAAGGACGCGTCTAGTTTTTTTAGTACAATAACGGTTTTAAAATTTCCAACTACATTCAGTGTATTGTTTTCAACGAGATTGATGTACCTAGCTAACTACAGCAAAAATGATCAGCTGAGGTGACATGTACGATGACGTATTGACTGGTAATAACTTGAAATATAGTGCCTTTGTTACGCCACTCACATGGAAAACGAGAGCAGTAAGAACCAATTAAAGTTATATAATGTCATTAAAACTGTCCGAACTTAAATGAGAATACCTCATACAACATAATTTTTTACACTAAAAGCAGAAACCTTCCGGCTGCCAAGCATGGCCAAGCGGCTGTTAATTCTCTATCATTTGTGGTTCACTTCCTTGGTGGTTCATAATTGTTGTGAAAAAGGTGTGATTTTTCAAGCCGATTCGGCTTCTAGTTTAATATAAAATAGATTAAATTCTATAGGTGCATAGATATTTACTCGCTTTTTAAAGCAATTTCATCAAACTAAAAGAATTAAAAGTTGTATATTTTAATATATATTTTCTATATCTACAATTTGTGTTCGTTAAGTAAATGCAATTTTTTTTTCAACTTATTATGTACAATGCGGTAAAACTTGCTCGGATAAATATGTTTTGTAAAAATAGTAGACTTAGAATGGAAGTATCAGTTAATTGCTTACAGAAGTGGAAATATTACCTGCTGTTCCAAATTCCATTCTCTTTAGTAATCTTTGGCCAAGTCCATCATAGTCTTTTATTAATACCAAATTTGAAATTTCTGCATATGTATCTTCATTCTAAAAGTAACTCAAGAGCTAACTTACAACCTTATAAACAAAAATAAAATTTACTACAGATGAAAATATAACCAATTATGGCCCTTAGGATATTTTATGTTTAGATCGTAGAAAATAACTAACAATGACCAAAAAAAAAAAAAAACAGATGTTCAAGAATATGTTTTCTGTGAACCATTCTGAACTGAATTACTCTCATGAGTTTTTAAATGTAATTCCATTTTTTTGTATCTTTAGTGGTTCTTCTAAATATTTATAGAAAAGCAAAGAATTAAGAAAAAAAAACACATTAGCCGAACATTGTCAAAATAACAACCAGTCTTTTTAAAAACATAAAGTTGAATAAGGCATTATTGTACTTTATTGTACTATATTTTATTACATTGGCTGGATATTCTTGTCGTCTACCGTATTTCTCCACAGATAAGTCCTGGGCCTACCTACCTACCTGGTTTCATAAGGCATTTTTGGTTGTTTGACCCAGAGTTATGTAGGCTAATCCGTGGAGAAATATGAAGCAGTATCTGACTCAAAAGTCGCAGTTCGTATTTGATTGTATTGCTCTGTATTCAATCAAGGTTTAGCACTAATGGTTCTAAACATCGAATCACAATGATCGAGGTTTAATAGCAGTTACAGTGGAAACGTGGCTATGAGAAATCACTCTCTCTGCTTCTTGACTGTGTCTACTCTCCCCTATGTTTTCCTCCTCGTCAAATCAAGGTTTTTAAATAGTCAAATAAAAGGCCCGATTTGTGAAAATGGATCTACAGTACAGAATGATGCAGAGTATTCTTGCTGGTCAAGAAGACGGGCGTACATTTTGGTCTATTGGTCTATTAAATTTCTTTTCAGTTCCATTTGTGACATTAAAGTATCACCTAATGCATAAAACACTGCTAATATTTACACCAATAGATACTTGTAAACTTATTCTATTCTCTGTACTTACTTTATCCCAATGCAACCAATTCTTGATTTGCTTATCAAGCTCTTGATTACCAGATTGAATTAATTGTTCAAGCGAGTCAGTTCCAGCCATGATTTATTACTACTGTCAATTAAACAAATAAATAAATAAATCTACAATGCACTATCATTTGTAACAGAGTGGCCATTACTGTCACCATAGCCAACAATATTGACCTTCACTTATTAGCATGGGTTTCACGTCTCTCTCAGTCTGCACAAAACAATCCGCTTCATCAATTTCTTTGGCATTCGTTTGAACATCAGTGTGTGTAACTAAATGTCCTGGGACTTTTAAATACTGAGAATAAGAAGAGGTTTGTACATACACTGAGATATTAAACCTATAAATATGTAGGCTACTATCACTAATACTTTCATAGAAACTGGAGTGGCAAATTATTTAATTTGTAGTCATTGACTTCTAAGAAAAGTAGATTTTGCAGCAACAAAAAATTTGAAATACACTTACAGTTGTACTTTTTGCATAAAAACAAGTTCAGATATATACATACAAATAATAATGTCCATGAAGTTTTTCCTAATTTTAATATTGTTTTGATACCTCACAGATTCTATCAAAATTTACTTCAATTTCTGGGCAAGAAACAAAAATAACTTTTAACGTTAACTTTATGATTATTACTCATAAACAACATGGAATTGCTTTCAAACATAATCAGCAAATAAGTACGGTGGTCGGAATAAGAGTAAATAAGGCTTTGTATCCTGAAGCTCAAAAATCATTCCTCCACAGTGATTATTATTTACTCTTATTTCGATTACTAAAGTATTACTTGAAAAAATAAAATAATTCAAAGGTCTTTTTTTAAACAATCAAAAATGTTTATCTTTAAGCCTCGAACATTAAGTAACGTTGCTTTTATCTTCTTAACCATCAAGTTACCACAGTTTCATGTTACACCATATAAACCTTCTCAAATAGGTATTGTCATTTCACTTTCAATATTCTTTCTTGTTGAGAAACATGTTCAAATAATAAATGATATCAGTGACATGCAGTACGTAGATTAATTCTTTGTAACAAAGGGAGAAATCACCTGTAAGTTTCATAACATGATACACTCCCTCAAATATCTTATTTGTGTTTTACAGTGCTTTTACCACTATGGAAGAGTGTTTTTTAGTATAGCTTCAGACATTTATAGGCTGAAGATACGCACTCAGAAATCCCTCCTTCACAGTGATTATTTGCTCTAATTATTAAGCACTGGTTTTATTACTAATATTTCTATATTTCTACTGCACCAATATAGATTGTAAGAAATAAGATCAGAATGTACCAGATACATAGGGTCAAGTCTAAAAATATCTGTCATACTTCACCTGGGGAAGAGTGTTTTAGGAGCTGAATACATACTACAAAATCACTCCAGGCAATGTCTGTCAGTTATTTTAAGAATTGATTTGGGCGGGAAAAGAATTGAAATGAGAAAACATCATTTAAGATAAAGTTAATAACAATCATCAGTAAAATAAGAAAATAAATGTTTACTGTACAAGTATGACTCTTAAGAGTTAAGTATCTGCAAAAGAGGATGTCAGAATATATTGCAACTTGATAAGTCATTGATTTCAAAATTGTCAACAACACTCTCTTCTACATATACTATTTACACATATTTTAACTCCTGCTTTACAGATGACATACAAAAAATAAAGAGAATACAAATAAATAATAATATTGTGATAGTAGAAAAATCTAGTAAAACCATTCGAACCAGACCAAATTTAATCCTTAAATTGTGACTTGCTTTATGCTACTCATTATTTGAAGATGCAAAGCAGTGGGGATTTAATTTGTTACAAAGTAACAAAATCTAAGCACGAACAGGATATTTATCAAGAATCACAGACAAATAGACTGACCAATGTAGACCCTGTTCGTAACTGATTGGAATGGGTTTTTTTATAAATCAGTAAACAATTAATAAATCTAATAATTTGATGTTAGTTTAGTAGGAGTTCTTGCAAAAGTCATAATAACTGCCGGTCATCACTGTTGAGGAGATTTTTCAGCGTGTTTTTAGCCAAATTGGCTGAAAACGTTCCGAAAATTCTCTCCTCCACAGTAATAACTGGAAGCTATTTTAACCACTGTTCTTACATTTTAAGAGGATTTATTTCTGCGCTTTGATTTATATTTGATATATATAAGCAAAACATTATAATCACAAAAATAGCCTCCAAAATACTGAAATTCCTTCAACGTATCTGAATGAAGTAACAGCTCTATTTTTTAGTAAAAACTTATTCAAACTTATAATGAAGATAAACATACAAAAGGTATCTTTAAAATATCATTGAAAGTTATCTTTGCCTGTATTGGATGGTTTATTTGAACAATAAGCCTTTAGCATTGTAAATTAGTAGCGTGTCACAAATAATGAAAATCAAATTTTTCCCAATAATTTAGGCTCCCATACCACCAGTCAAAAGTGCCTGGATGTACCCTGGATATATTAATACAAATTTGTGATAACTTGCAGTTTTATACTATGATTTTCTGTGAAGGCTTGTGATACTTTTTAATTCAGTATTCAAAATAGAATAATCACTGTGGAAGAATGATTTTTGAACATAACTTCAACCTTTGAAGCCTGAAGCTACACTAAAAACCCTTCTCCACGGAGATTATTCGCTCTTATAACAAACACTCTGGTACAGGCATTAATAATCGACTCACTAATAACACATTAACGAAAGCCTAAACCACAAACAAACCGAAAAATAAATCTATAAAAATTATCGACTCATACATTATCAAATATTTTACATTAAAAATTATCAAAACACATAGTCAAACCTTTAAATAATTGTCAGATGTTACCTGTGGAGGACAGCTGAAAACAATACTAAAAAACTCCTACACAGGTGGTGTCCGACATTTATTCTAGGGTTAAATCATTTGTTATCAGAAAGATATAATGTGAGACAAATAGACTATAACTTGTATATATGTTGGCTAAATATAATTCATAGCATAGACATTGCTTATATACCACCTATGCATTTCTCATAGATCACATTAGCAGTATTATATCTTTTAGTCTTTTTGCCATACTATTTACAAATTGGGTGAATACATATGCTGTAGTTCACACCAGTAAGAATAAGAAGTGCGACAATTCTTTGATGTTTCAATTTATCATGCCAATAATACTTTTGCGTAAGATAGCTTTACGGGAAGAAAATTTTGCAAGTGAACAAAAATCATTTTGTGTAAATGAACTCTCACATTATGAGGAAAGTCATATATTTTGCAATAATAAATTTTCACGGTAGTGGCAAAATAGAAAAACAAAACATATGTAAAACTTAATAAATTGTGTAATGTTTTACAAGTTTACAAGTGCTTGACTGTATTGACAGAGAATATACATTTATTTTGATTGAAGAAATAATAATTTTTATTTTTCAAGAATTAACTTTCTCAAATGGACTGATATTTTGTGATAATCTTACACGAATGATCAGTTTTGAATTTTTTTGCAGATTTTATTTTCATGAAACGGCCCCAAAATGTGAAATTTATAAGTTTCTTTACACAAAAATTTCTTCCCATAAAGTATCAAATCTATTTGATATTCACTCTAAAATGTTGCACCGAAAATTATTCCAAAGTGAAAGTCTGTAGATGTTATTCTCAATCAGGCTATTAAGTATATACATGCCTTTACCATGCAAAACATATACAAAGTGACTAAGTGAGAAGAGAGTTTTAAACTGAAATTTGCATACAAACTAAATGCTGGTTTTAAAAGCAAATTCAATTAGGTGACAAAAAAGGGAATTATCTAAGTGTTTCCCTGACTTACAAAGCCCTAAAAAGCCCAGCCCTAATAGGGCTAAAATGTTTTTAGCAATATTCCCTTACAAAAAAATCATGCTGATGAAAGTGGGAGCTCAATATATATAAGTGAATTATGTAAATTATGACATTACAAAGTTCCTAAATATAGTTTTTCAGAATATTTCCAGCCAAATTGGATGAAAATATTCTGAAAATTCTCTCCTCTACAGTGATGGCCGTCAGTTATTACAAATAGGATTTCCTTTACTTGGAACCATGTAAAATATAGAAATGTGATATTAAAAAGATTCTCCCTTTGTATCCTTTTTTTATTGTATATAAGTGGTGAGTTGAAATCAAATTTTAGATTCCTTTCAAAAAGAAAGCAAGAATTCAGTGTTTTAATAACATAATACTCAAATAATACATACAAATATAACAAAATTTAGTACCAATAAAACATTTTTATAGCTGATGCTTTTCTACAAGTGTTTCATAGGAGAATAGTAGCTTAAACTTTTTATACAGAAATTGTCTACAAGAATACTTTCTGTTTATTCAAGTAAGCAATTTGACTTATAATTTGATTTACAAGGATGTGTGTCATAAACAGTCCAATTATCAATGGAAGTGCGAACCCAATTGCCAAACCAGCTACCAACAATATGTTATCTTTGAAGAACTCAAAGCCTTTATCCAAACAACCGACAGTGTGGATTTCATTTGATAACTTAACGTGAACACGATTTTTACGAACACCATAACCACATTGTCGATTCTTTTCATACTTCTTTAAACAACATGACCATGGAACGCCACATGAACGATAACTTTCAATATTTTTACAGCTAAAGTATTGATTGCTATCCCAATCATCAATGGAAAGGCTTCCACAGCATTCAATTTCACGTTGGAGCTTGTCAATCATGTTTCGTAAATCAACATTTGTATTATATTTTTCAATGGCCAAGGAAAGATTTCTATCAACCATTTTCTTCACTTCGGGCCAGAAAGCAAAACCTATTATGCCACAAACTACTTCAAAGACCAAAACTACACATAGCAATATCTTGTAAACTTTCAACAAAAATATATTCTCTCTTAGCGATCCCAAAACTCCAAATGATGAGATAAAGAAGATCAATACACCTAGTGCAGCAAGTATGATACCAGGATCGGTTGCAAAATCAGATAACTCAGAATATCCAGTTTTCTGTGAAACAACATATCCACCAACAGCAACAAAGATGGCACCAATTATCCAGAAAAACATTGCAAAACAAAGGAGTGCATATTTCAAGCGGATATCGATTCTACTTGTTCTTTGATTAGCAGAAACCAATCCTTCTCTATCATTAATATTCATATTGCAGTACTAAGAATAAAGAATGTATACAGTATTAAAATCACTTTTATTGTGCAAATATTTGTGAGGCATTTATTCAAAGGTTATTATCCACAAGTTCATGGTTGTTGAAATGAGAAGGGAGTATTTTGAGGGGGTCTACTCAACGGGGAGGTATCCATTTCAGGAGGTTTTAATAACAAAATCTATGGTCAAAGTCTAATAGATAATAAAATATTGAGAAAAAATTCTAAGTTCAAATATGACTGTGGTCAAAGTTGCATAGCATATTCAAAAAAATTTACATGTCAACCATTTAAATTTTTCTTCAATATTTGGGTGAATGTGGTCAAATCCTTCACTTTTGAAAAAATCTCTATTTTGCCGATACTCAATCCCGAGTTGACGAAATTGAAAAAATTTGGCCATTAATCTCATAATACTACCTAACAAATTGATACCAAATTTTAGAGTGCCTTTTCAGTACATTGGACCAAAAATAAAATTTGGAGCCTTTCTGTTCGAAACTCTGACCCAAGTGGGCAAATTCGAAAAAGTTGGAGAGTGTCGGTATCAAATTTCAAAATGGTAGCACTTCACGAACATGGTCTAATAAGAATAATCATAACCCATCCATGGCAGGCTACAAAGAGCATAAAAAAGCTTATTTTGTAAAATATTCAATTTAATAACTTATCACAAGAGTCTATAACACAGAAATTTAAAATTTAAACAGAAAAGAAACATCTAAGGTATGGTATTAAAAGTAGCCCACAAAACCAGGTGAAAGTTAAACCAAGCTGATCAAACAGAAGAGAAACATCAAAGATGTTGCTAAAAATTAGATTTTTCTCTTGGGTATTAACTGAAACTTATAATGTAACAACAGTATGGGTCAGGTTATACTTCATTCTGATCTGAACATTTCAGCGCAAATTTTTTTTGCTGACGTAATATCTTTTTGCTGACGTCATCAAATGTAAGTGTACCATGTAGTAAAAATTTTAGGTGAAAATAAATTTCTTCCAACGTTTTTCAAGCAAAAATAAGAAGAAAAATATTTATTTTTTTGATTTTTGTCCCCAGTTTGGTTACAAAGGGAAAATTATCACTAGTTACCAATTTTTTATTATTTCATCAAAATCACTCCAAATAAATTTTAGAGAAAGTCACCAAATTTCAATTGGACTAACATAGGGGGCGAATGGCCATGTTGTAATGTTGAAACTTTACAGAAAGTTAGGTCAACACATAAATAACATAATTACTCCCGATGATGTCACCATGAGAAAACCGGCGGTGAAAAATATTTTTGGAGGTGAAAGATATTTTGTTCCAAAACTATATACCACAATGATTTTCAAGCAAAAATAAGGATAATTTTTTTTTTTTTAAAAAAAAAATTTTAACACCTATCAAAAAGTTGTTGCTAAGGGAGAATTATCCCTAGTTACTAATAAAATTCAAAACGATCCTATATGAATTATAGGAAAAATTACAAGTCGACAAGCCATTCATTCACAAGATGTGAGAAAAAGTAGAAATAGGGTTAAAGAGGTTTTCCCAATTTAAAATACCATAAGATTCTAAGTATTTTCCTCTAGTTTTATTGAGTTGAGCAAACTTTCGTGAGCAGAAACTTTTTTTGTGAATTTTGCAATTCTTTGGCATTTTCATGAAAGTTTATGACTCGAAATATTTCAAAACCACCCAGTTGCAAAAGTTTATGCTTGCAAAATATTTCAAAACGACCCATTTGCGAAGGTTTATGGACACAAAATAATTTCAACAATTCAAAATTCTATGCCTAAAACGCAATTTTGTTGGTAAAGGTGACATTTAGAAGAAAACATTATTGTTAAAACACTGAATCAGTCAAATGCATTAATACTGTCCCCATTCTATTCTCTATTCCATATTGGAAATGACAATATTTTCTACTTCTTTTCAATAAAAACTGACTTCAGAAATGAATTCCTCATATGAAAATCTTTTTGCAGTCAAAGTCTTATAAAAACAGAAAATCCAAGTCTTTATATTATATCTCAAGTTTTAAAAACCTAAAATAAAATAAAACTTCCAGTTTAAGCAAATTTTGCATTAGGAATTCATTTCTGAAGTAAAAAATGTAATGGAAAAAATTTACACCATGTATAGCTAAAGAACCGGGAATAAATCTCTTTATTTACTGATTAAAACTCCAACAATTGTCTCGATGACTGCTTGACCTAACCTTTGAATAAGAGACTTTTTCCCGGTTCTTTAGACACCCGGAAAAATTTGACGTCGTCATACGCATCCAGGAAAATAGAATGTGTAGCTATATATTTTATTTGAGTCCCAATCAGGCTTCTTCCATGTGAAGAAGTTGGAGGAGGTGGATAGAGGGGAGCGGGAGGCAAAGTACCTTTATTTTCGTTCGTACCTACCCTACCTACACACTCTAGCTACCAATGACAACTATAGGTATACCGGGGGGGGGGGGAAACAAACATTACACGCATTATTTCTATTCGTATGTTAGACTGCACATAGAAATTATTAAACATATATGCAGATGCTTCTAACGAAATATGAGTGCATATCATACGACATTAGTTGTTTACCCATTCATTCACCAAATCTCCAAGTAATTTTGTTGACGGACTGGGGAAGGCAGAACGCCTATGGCAAAACCAAAGTGAGTAATTTGAATGGCGGTGTTTACTTTTTTATCAATTATGGGTTCACCTGTATTCCGCATAATATTAAATAAGTAGCAATGAGTCATATCTTAGAGGAAAGAACGATGTTCTGTAAAATAATAAAACGCATGATCGAACTTTTTCATAATGGTAGCTGGGATCGTGTTCGTGCGTTCTTGCAAAAAAATCGAATCGCTGCCGCCGATACGGAGAGTACCGAAATATGGACCATCTATTCCATCTACTCGCACTTACCACTTACATTCTGATCTTTTTAAATACAGCTTGGTCTATTGACAAGGCTGACTTCTTAGATAAGTGCGTATCATCCAGGAACCATAAAAACGTGCCTGGTCCAGAGGGGACTGCGTTAAAATCTTGTCAACGGTGGAACAAAAAATCATGCTGTACTTGGAATACAACCTCGCGCATCGATCAAGATGGTACTCTCTCTTTGTACGGAATGATACTAGATCAATGTCCACAGAAGAAGAATATGTCAGAAAAATGCAGAAAACATTTTGATCAAGATACTTGCTTCTATGAATGCTCTCCAAATCTTGGACCTTGGATAGAGGTAGATCCACTTTCTAAAGTTACTCGCAAAGAAAGAGTCCGAAATGTCCCTTTGTGCGCATCTGATTGTATTGCCTGGTATCATGATTGTATGTTTGATTATACATGTAATGATAACTGGGGTAAGAATTGGATCTGGAAGAAGAAAGGTACCCCTGAAATGTGTCCAAAAACAAAAACGTGCAAAACGTTCCGCGAATACTTCTCTGGTCCTCAAGAATTTTGTGAGAAGATATTCAATTATTCTTTCAAGTATGAAAGCGATGAGAATAACTGCATGAATCTTGCACCAACTGGTTCAAAAAATGAGCAATTTGCAATAAAAAAAGCAGCTGAGTTGGCTCGTGCGAAAAGTGGTTCATGTCCTATCAGCTATTTTAGTGCATTATTTTTTGGTTGCAGTATTTTTAACGTTTTCTTTCTCATAAATTAAGATTGTTTATTGTGTTTATATACTTTAACTGGAGAAGCTTTCACGAGAGAAACTTTTAGGCAAATTCGCAAAAGTTTATCTCGCGAAAAACGCAAAATTTGTCAGTCGCGAAAGTTTATCAACGCGAAAATTTTCAAATCGTTCATTCGCGAAAGTTTATCCAGTTCCATTTTTATTTTTTTTCTAATCGTTTTTTGTCGCTTGTTTTTTGGGTAGGTAAGATTTAGTAAGAAATTAGAACGATTTTCTACAGCTATTTCTCTATATCTTTACAAAGAGATATTTTATCAGGAATAATTATTTTATTTCAAAAATATTATTCATTAGTCTGGGTCTTTTTAATAACTCCACCGACCGCGCGATATATTTTATGACGCCCACGCTACTCACATTTAAATTCATGATATCAACTTAGAAAAAAATGGAATGATGTAAAAAGAAATATCTGCTTAGAACCTATATACTGGCCAAGTTTTCAACATAAACTACTTAAAAATTACTAAAACCTTTCTGATTCGCGAAAGTTTATCCACGTGAAATTGTCCAAGTCGCTTATTCGCGAAACGAAAGTTTATCCCCGCCGTTAAACGTAAAAAAGAGAGTCTCGCGAAGTTGCTCCGCTTAAAGTATTGATTCCCGCTATATTTTGTAGTTATTGTTTTTATTAATTTGTGAATTATTGTACTAAAGAGCATGGCATAAATTTCAATAAAAGGGTTACAAGTAAACATCCTCGAATCAGAGTTGAGTTTATTTTTTAGTGTTAGCGAATAATTCAATCTCGCTAAAGGCAGAGATTGTTTGGTTTACCGATTCTGTCTCCTTCCGTCCGTCCGTCCGCAACGAATTCTTGCAACGAATCACTCCCATCGGCTTGTACAGCACCGCAAGCATTATACAGGGAGAATAGAAACGCGGGAAATAGTAAGACACTTTACACGGCACAAAAAATGCACAAAAAAATTATAAGCTGTAAGACTGTTTCTATTTCCGTGGCTATCATTTCTCTAATAATTGCAGAAAACAGATCTATCATATTCTTATGTGGTACTACATGGGGTAGCTACGTAAAAGATAAACACTCCGTGGCCGT